>JAUZNK010096400.1:0-12165 GCA_035046665.1 Euphysa ruthae
GAGTTGATTAATCTTTTAACTAATTGCTTGAATTTAATGATGTGTCCAAAGTTCATGTTTCAATATAATCATTACAACTACAATACTAACTACGTTTTACTTGTGTTGAAAGGGCAGGATAATACTATTAAAAGTTAAAAATAAAACAATTTTAGACTGAAATTCCTAAGAAACACAAATTAGAAATTTTAAAGACTAATATTCTAACAAGCTAACAAATGACATGGTCTACACAAATATAATAAAATTTGAATATCGGTACTGGTTTTCTCTGCAAGATCCACACATGCCACCTGGAACCGACTTACGCATCTCTCGCAAGATACCCAAATGATCACAACCTTTTCTGATGAATTTGTTATACAAGTTGGAGCTGCATATGTTTCTTCATTGTTGCTGTCCTCATCTTTGTCGTTGCTGCATATTTTTTGATTATATAATTGCTGGAGCATATTGTTGATCGATCTTTGTTTTTTCTTGCGTTTTTTTCTGGCTTGTTGCATTGATGGTTCAGTACCTTAATTGGGAATAGCAGCTTCTTGAACAGTTATTTTTTCCGCAAGTTTGTGGTGATTCAAAGGTGCTAGGTCAGTGAACAGCTTTCCACATATGGTATCAAAGATAGGCGGTTTTTATGTTGTTTGTTGGCGACAGTGAAACATGCCGTAATGCCTTTGCTTTTCATACTTTCACTTATAATTTGGGCAAAAATGAACAATTACCCAAATTTTTATCTTTTTTTACAAGAGGGTTGGTCTGTATCGCCAAACGGTATCTTGCTATCTATGATACCAGTGTATTTTCTGAACATTGGTGATATTAAACGTAAACCAAAAAATGATAGATTGTGTATTGCTTTGGAACACCATTTTTAACAGCAAATCCTATCTGAACATCGCACAAAAACAAGTTTGTTTAAATGGCATCTATGTACGCTAACATTTTATTAACTTCTGATGATAAATCGTTATATTGATGGAACTTATGTAGTGGTGCTTTAAACTTTTTAACGATTTCAAGTCCCATTTTAACTTGTCATTGTCACATATGTTTTTAGTGTGAACGGGATACCCATCAAACTTAACATCTTTAGGCAGAAAGGTCATTGATAGCTGTGTCGAATAATGCAAATTCTTTGTACCTGTGTTGGTGCCAACTTGCTTTGTAAGCTTGGTGGCTTGCTCTCGTTGTCTAGTTTTAAACTGGAGACAACTTCAGCTAGTTTCTTACTTAGTGGAGACCTCTCATATTCAATTGGGTTTTTGGCAAAACATTTAGCTTCATAAGTGGAAACAAATAGCATGTCAAAGTTTAGCTCTTTAAAGGTTTTATAATAAAACAACCTGGTAAAAATTGACATTGTAGTATAACTTGGATCTCCATCTGTGAGTAGCATGCACACACTTTTAAAATATCATGACGGTCACAAGCATGTGCAGCAATTGTCGAAGAATGGAATTTGTTTGCACATAGACGCAAATTAACTGGATTGAATAAGTCGTAGGTAAATGTATTTTTCCAATGTTGTCATAAGCAGTTTCCTTTTTATAGTCCTTCAAAATTCCAAATGTATCTCTTTTGAACATTAGTGACCAAACATGATTTTTGCTGTTCCCTGGAATGATATTGTAAACAAAAAATCAAGACATGTTTTAAAAAAAACTACCTCGTCGTACAAAAGTGACAAATTTTTGCAAGGTGATGAAAAAAAATTTAATCGGCCCGGAAAAAGATGGAAATGCATAATATTTCAAGACTTTTCAATGAAACCTCATCTTCCAGCAGCTCTACTAAAATAAAATCGTCTTGGATCATTTCATTTAATAAATAGTGATGAATACTATTGAGCACTTGTTCTCGGCAATCTTTTGATGACATTCTCACATTAAATTTAAATCAAAAATTTTTAATATGTTACCATTCAAATCTTCATCTACCATTTGATTGAAATCAGGATTATCATGGTTAAAACATGCAAATCTTGAAAAGGTATTGTGCATTGGCATGACTCTCCAAAGCTGTTTGGGTTTGTTCCAAAATGTGCATTTACAAGTGATTTAGACATTTCATAAGCAATAATTGTTTTATTTGGAGCTTGAAAAAATCGTCTAGTGGTTCACAATGATATCTTGTGAGTTTCAGTTCAGGGAATTTTCATAAAGATGCGTATGGGTTTGTTGAATTGTAACACCAGACAAGTAGCCAACTTCATGTTCCAATATGAACTCAGCAACAATACCCCTGGAGTATATAAAATTTCATGTAAATTTACTATAAGTGACTGGCGGTTGTTTTTAATGTACAATAGAGGTATTATTTCCACGATTTTACAAAATTTTTCTGGGGTTACAGTAGATGCTAACTCTGACTCTTCCGCTGCTATGTTTTTAGATATGATAGAAGACGTTTGTAAAAGTTCATTCATATCCACCATTTTTAAATCTGTGTCATTGCAAAAAAGTTTGTTGCTTCCTTTGATTTCCTAATAAATTGTTTGTTGGTAACACCATTTTGTTGTTTTATGCAGCGTTTTAAAGAATTTAAAGGGTGCTTCTCTGAAACTAAGTCCTTTAAACTGCCAAGAGAATAAACTGTATCGTGCCCTAATAGCTCACTTGGTAAGAAATCTGAATCCCAACCGTTAAGGTTCTGGGTTCAATTTCGGGTAAAAGTTCGAAAAGTTTATGGTTGTCTGGTTGTCTTTAAACATATCCCAATTCTCCACAAGCTTAGCATAATTTTTTATGTCATCCGTTAGAAAAATTGCTAAAAAGAAGCTCAATTTCCAAGAAGAAAATTTTTGCTAGACCAATTTCTTTTTCGTTTAAGGAAGTTTCTCTGTTTTTGAATGCTGTGTTTACATTGTTGGTGGATGAGGCTGACACAGGTCGATATTGTTTTAATTCATTGCTGGGTTGTTGATCTAGAAAATATTGGTTTTGGCTTCGCTGCTTTGTTTAGTTCGTTTGAAATAACTTTTGTTGTTTCACCCATTATTTATTAAATAAATGTTCATGACTTGATTTGGGAATTGTGCAGTAAAGATTAACCTTTTTCTTTGCTTGGAATTGGGACATTTCGCAGTGAATGCTAAAAAAGATGCAAAACACACATTAAATAATTATCATGCTCAAAAAACATAAAAACTATGTGTAACCATGTGGACTAAAACAAAAAAAATATATAATTTAAAAAAATAATATGTTGCAACTAGATTAATGTTGAAAATATTATTTACTTATTGAGACATACAATGTGGTGTTTTTTTTTTTTTTGATACATTATTTTTCAAAACAAAAAGCTGCACCTTGTACAAAAAACTCTAACTAATAAACTTTATCTGGAAATATACAGAAATTTACAGAAATAAATTTAAGAAAATTTTCTGACTAAACATCACATAACAAGGTATATAAATATTAAACTGCACTTAATAGTTAAATGTCTATTTTATTCTCGAATGGCAATATCTGTGGTAATTATAGATGGTTTTCAATGTTATAAAGCAAATTCCAGACTAGAGTTTCTACATAGACAAACCAGAAAACTTTGCCCCGATCTTGTAAGGTTTTTATGCAATGCACTAATTCAAACCCGCTGATTTTGTTTGCTCTCCTTGGTATCTAAATCTCAGGAAAGCATTAAAAACCAAACTTCAAATAGCCAAGAATAAATGAATCAGGTTTTGCCTTCAGTCATCGAATAGGGATAGGAATAATCCAATTTTAAAAATAAACTGGCTGAATATAAATGACAGATTGTGTACCTTAAAAATTTTTTTTACATAAAATACCTTATGTGATATTTTTAAACCTGTTAATAAAATAATTCAAGTAACAAGCATCTTACCGCAAATTGAAACCCTTCTCCAGGAAAATTTTTCAGCGTAAAAATTGTGCTTTTTTTTTTATCACTTTGGAATAACTAAAAGAGTAATTTACACTATTTTAAAAACAAATTTCTCTGCAGCAAATAGGTCCTTATTCCCACTTGTCGTGTCTTTCTCAGATTACTTTTAAGCCTACTAACCCAACTATTTCTTTTTACCCAATTATCATCCTTTATTCTTTCCAAGTGATCCGACCAACTCAACCACCTGCTCTAAATAACATTTAGTGTTGCACACCCACTTAGTCATTCTCATGCCATTCCTTTCCTAACAATCAATCTCACAAATCCAGATGTACGTCAACATTAACACTATAAATTTTTTAATCACTTTTCTACACTTATTTTCTCTTGGCCCACCAAATTTACTGTACTTGTCAATTTTGACAGCTTTCTCCAAATCAAAAAAGAAATTTGTTAATTAATCTCTTGTTCAAAATTTAGGCCTTGAAATTTGAGCAAGTCTGGTTTTCGCTAAGAAAAATCAATTAAAAAAAAATTATCAAAATATTTTCAAGTGCTTTTGATAAAAAAACATCCGTTATAACAAGAAAATTTAAACTCTTAGATTTAAATCTTGAAATAGCTTTCATATAAATAGCATTATTAATAATTTTATAATTATGTAATAGCTTATTTTTTTACTTTTTTTTTTTTTTTAATTAATTTTTTGTTATTAGCAATCACAATTATTTTTCTAAATAAGACTGGCAGGTTTTTCTGTAGCTCAAGTTTAATTAGTTTTCCTCAGCTTCATGTCTCGCAAAGCATTCTAGAGATGGAAATAAACAAAAAAAATATTTTACTCTCACTTTTTTATGCTTATGACAAACGCCATGATAAGCCTGATAAGTGGTAATAAAAGTGCCGATTCAGTTAAAAATTATGCATATCTAGAAAATTTTTGGATTTGACTTCAGCTGTTTAAGAAGAAACTATTTTCATAATCAAATTATTAAATATTCTAAAGCACAATAAATTATTTTTAAAATTTTTGCCTGGATAGTGTTCGTTAGAAAACAACAGGTGCAAAATTTTTTGTCAATGTTTATTTAGTTATAAAAGAATTAAAAGCTCTTTTTCCCCAATTGGCTTGTTATATATCATTTTTTCTTATTTTAAATTTTAATACGAAGGTTAGGTGATATTTAAAACAACTCTATTTCATATTTGTTATGAAGCTTTTTGCTCTAACTTAACTCATAAATGTTTTACCTTTATTTGTTATAATCTAGAAAAATCAGTTTTGCGATATCAAACTTCCAAGCTAATAGAATATTTGTGCTAAATAATCTGTTTCCAATCTGTTTTAATAACTGAATATATGTTGTGGTTTTGCAACAATCTGAAGTTTATAAAACAGAAGTTAGTTAGGCAAGAAGTTAGTTTGTCGACTATGTTTGTGTGATGGGAATAATTTTAGCTAGGAAAATATACAATTTAATTCACTTTCACAGAAAATATGCCTTAGATTGCATAATCACAACGTTTAATTCTCCAAATGCTCATTATATCTATTTTTCATGTTGATTATATGTAAAAATCAAAAAGGAAATGGAAAAGCAGTCAGTAAGCAGTTACTATGTTACATAGTAATATGAATATGTATATATATATTTTTGTCTTTTATTAGTGAGAAATCTATTGGCATTGCGGGGTGCCAAATGAATGTTTTTTTTATATAGAAATTCTGAAATTTTATGATCTTCAATGGTTTTTTATTAAATGTTATTTCCCATGTAATTAGCTTTCCAACAACGCCAAATGTCACACTTTTAGAAAAAAAAATCCAAACTTTGGTCACATGACATTGGCCAGTGTGACGTCACAATGTAAGATTTGGCCATTGCTCTTGATGTTTTCACATAGTGAACAACCAAGGCTGTATTTCCTCTTAAAAGCTTTTCTAAGAAGACCATTCTAATCATTCCAGATATCTTGAGTAGTCACTGTCATAGTCACCATCACATCAAAAGAAAGTCTTTGGGTCTATTTGTTACTTAGAATTTGAAAGTGACACCATCTTGTGATCACAACACTATATACAAATTGGGAAAAGCACCCTACTGATAAAAGAAGTTTGATAATAATTTTAATTTACTATATTCACTATTAGCTACTTACATTTTTTACATCTGAAGATATTAAAAGTTGTTTTCTTTAAAAAAAAATCAAAACTCATCAATACACCAAAATTTCTTTGATGTGTTGCTTTTCTTGAATTCTAAATCCTGGTATTTTTCATATTTTAGGACCTCAAATTTTATAATACTTTAATTAAGTTTGATTTGTGACATATTGATAACTAGTTTTTGGCTAATTGTTGCTTTGAGAGATGCTTAAAATGAATTCTTGTGCATATTAGATGAAGAAAACGTGATAAAATTTCATTTTCCTTTTTTTACATTTTTTAAAAATTTTAAAACGAACAATCTTGTAGCACTTCTCTGAAAAAATTCAACTTAATGAAAGTTTTTTGCGATGTTTTTCAAGCCAGATGTAATACAAGCTTTTAATTTAAATAGTCAAAATATTTTTGACCAGTGTTTTTGAGTATTGGTTTATGAAGGTAACATATGAACTCAAATTTTTGTATTTTTTATTCAGAATTAAATATTTGAAAAAATTAAACTATCATGGCTGATAATGTAGCTCCTGCACCTATTGATAATGAAGAACCTGAAGAAACTCCTGGATATGTTGCTCCGGCAGTAAAGTCATTAGATGAAATTAAAAACTTGGATGCTGAAGATGAGTCATTGGTTAAATATAAACAAACACTTCTTGCTGGGGTTGATGCTGATGCAGGTATTGTTGAATTTTACAAAGCTTTAACCTATTTGTGCTATCATAAAGTACTTTAAAATAACTTTGGTTATTGGTTTGAATTAAATTTAAACTTAAATTTTCTAAAAATTAAAAGTATTAAAATTAAACTTTCGTTGTCAAGAGCTAAAAATTAAAAAAAAAAAATTTATTCATGAAGTTGGTTTAGTTTAATTCATAATATTGTTTGATAGAAGGCTTGATAATAGATCATTATTTTATTATTTTTTTATATCAGCACACTTTAATAGAAATAAATGCTGTTATCTTAATTCTGCCTGAAAAAAAAATTTGAAGTATGTAGAAAATATTGGCTAAGGGCAAGGCTACTTGAATCTCACATCTGGAAGAACATCTTGGTATGCTCCATAATCCTTTGCAGTTCTGGGCTCTTTATTAACTGTTCAGCATCTTGTTGAACAGTCTGCAAGTGCTTTTAATTTGAATTTGTCACCATTTCACATAAAGCTTGTGAACCAATTCAAGCTTTTGGAACAGAGGTACAAAATCTATAGCTGACTGTTGCAATAGCATTACAAATTTCTTCTGATGTGTTTTTACATTTTTGTATTTGGATTGCTTTTACTTTTATAAAATTTGAAATAATAACTGTTCTATGCAGTTTTACTTTGTTCAATTACCTCATTGTACCTATTGCCCCCAAGTATGCACAGGCTTTAGGCATACTTATAGATCAGGAGAAAATTCCAACACCACACAAAAATAAATGACAACTAGAGACTTATTTCACTCCCAACATGGCAATATTCTCTTCACAGAGCATATAACATCAGAAGCAAAATAAAGTCATATTCCCACTATATAGAAATATTACCATAAGCCTGTGACAATGTGAAAGGCAACAGGTTAATTCAGCAAAACCCTAATATTAGGGGTTCGGATGCAGGCTCTGTATGTGGTTTATTATTGGACCAAGTTGGTTTTACTGTCCAGATATCCTTCCTATCAACAAACACCACCTGGTGCAATTTCCCAGTCAGTGAAATATGTGCATCGATAATGTAGCTGTTGATAGTGAAAAGATATAAATTGATGTACATAGTTAAAATCGATGTAAAACAATCTCCGTTTTTGCAATGCTGGTTTTTCAAAAAATATGTTATTTTTTAAGGAACTTCGATACTTTTTTTTTTTCGTTAAAAAAATGAATCAATGACGCAAAAATTATAATAGTTTTGTTTTATTTAAAGATATTTTGATTTCGTTTCATATACGTACTTGTTTGTGACAATATCAAAAGAAAATTTCAATATTTTAGACCAATTAGAATGAAAATTTTGAGGGGGGGACCAAAAAATCAGAAAAAGTATTAAAAAAAAAAAGATCCCTGCAATCCCTGAAAAATCGATTAAAAATATTTTTATATTTATTTTGTCAATTCTGATGGTATTAGCTCTCAGAATTTCTTTAAATTTCTACCAGTGATAGCATCCATAAAGAAATGAAAATCCTGAAAATTTGAGCTTCTAAGTCCATTCGGTACCTGAGTTAAGGAATTTTCAAATATTGCGTTTTGTGACCAAAATCCGCCATTTTAAATGTTATTGGTTATTTTTGGTTTCAAAGATGATGTGAAATTTTACACAGGCTTGTTTTTTTTGATGCCTTGAATTCAAAAAAAGTATCAAAAATACTCTACAAACTATACTTTTTGAGTTATTTTTTGCCACAAGTCATGGCAGATCACCTTGTGATTGGATTAGTGGACCACTAAACAACCAGATACTTGATTACAAAGGAGTGTATCAACAGGAAGTGCCAGCAATATATATATATATATATATTTTTTTTTTATTAGCAAAGAAATATGAGTCAAAGTAAGGTTTTCCAATGGAAAAACCATTCCTGGTACAAGGATCAGTCATCGCGTTACTCCAATATCCCAGTCCCAGATTGGGATTATGATCACCAGTGAATATGATTCCTTTGTATATTTAATTTTAATATACCTATAACTTTGGATATAACAAACATTTGACCTTTAACATATATCATCTAGATATACGATTCATTTTGGTGGGTAGAAATGGTATCTGAATTAGATATGGAGGAAGGGTATGCTGAAGTAGATTTTATACACCCACATGGACCATTTAAACTTTTCCATTGACTACAAAGTGAGGATGCATGCTATGTCCCTGTGAAAAAACTTTCTGTATGCGATAGCAACACCAACAACATCGAATGGGCAGACATTTTCTGAGTTTTCAAGTTTTAAAAAGTGAATTTATTTTTGATAACTCTATTTCTAGCTTTCGCTATAAACCAGTTAGTATAAAACAGCCTGTTTTTGTTTCTTCGCTGTGATTGATGTGATAGAGTGCCAACCTCGAAATTTGGGCTAGAGGAAGGTTATACTACATAAATTAACCTCAAAATTTTTTTTAAAATTTGCATTGCTACATGTTTTTTTCGGCAATTGTGTACAGCAAAATAAAAATAAATAACATACCTGGGTGAAATTTTAGACCCAGATTATTTTTCAAACCAATATATTCAATTAAACATAAATTAAAAATTGCGGATTTTGGTCCCAAAACGCAAAATTTGAAAATTTCTTAACCCATGAACCAATAGTAATTAAACTCACCAATGTTCTCTTCAATCACACTCAAAATTTTGGTGTAGTTCTTCAAGTGACGAGTACTACCAGCTAAAAAGTTTAGAATAGGAATTTGGAGTTTAGACATTGTCTAGTTAAACTCTTGTATTCGGCACACATTAAAACAGGATCGTGTTCTTCTTTGCATGTCATTCTTTAGTAAGATATTAGACTTACGCTTCTATCACTGCTGAATCTGTACTTCCGTCAGTCAGTTGCGTAAAATAAGTAGCGTCTTAACTGCTTCACCATTTTATCTTTGAATTTTTCAGTGATTACATCTAAAGAGTTAGTGCGAGCATCATCATTTTTGTAAACTACGAATGGTTTTACACCATTTTTAAATTTCAATTAAATAATACTTGGATGTTTTCAATAATATGCTCAATGAGATAAAAACACCTGCTGTTTTTAAAGGTATATCTAAAATATACACAATGAAAATAATTTGAAGAAATAATAAATATGTCATTAATGAGTATTATTTCTTGTGTAATAATATCTACATATTCGTAATTTTTTTTCTTCTAAATTAACCATTTAACTGCTGTTGCATTACAACTAGAAGGGCGTGGTAATAACTTTGCAAATCACTACCTTGCTTCGCATGTTATGATTTGTGATGTGCTAATTCGAACCTTGATATATATTTTATTTTGCTGCCATCTGTTTAACTTTTTTATAATTTCTTTTTCTTGTGGGTCACAAAACTTGTTTCATTTTTTACAAATTTTTTTATTTGGTAATTAATATTAATTTCAGCTCCAGCAGACGATCCTAGAAAGGTCATTGTTGAAAAGATGATTTTTAAGTCAGAAGGAAGAGATGATATTACATTAGATTTAACAGGTAATCTATCCGGACCAAATTTATTATTTTTTTTTACTTTTGCAGCATGCAAAACTTTTTGTGCTCTTGCAGACAGACAAATAAACTAATCTATTTCCATCTATTTTTCCTCCAGTAACTGTTCTCCAGCTTATTACTTTCCCTTGACTTTTTGCATTTTAAAAAATAAGAAAAATGTGTTATTAGAGGGCCATGCTAGGCATATTTTAAACCTCTTTACTGTTTCCTTAGCAGCATTTAATAATGCTGTTTTGTTGTTTTTTTTGAATCAATTCTTTATTTTTTCAAAATTAAAAGTAAAATAAAATATTTTTTGTTTGTACAAGGTTTGGCAAATATATGATAGAAGCTTTTCATAATTTTTGGCAAGAAAATGTTATGAAATTTTTAACTTTTAAGATTAATAATACACATTAGCACTTAGCTCCATTTGCACTATAGTTTGTATGAGTTTTTGTGTTGAAATAATTACATTTGTTTGTTTCTTGTGATATCTTTTAGTGATATAATTTTTCTTTTCATATTCCAGGTGATCTTACTAAATTGAAAGAAAAATCAATCACCATTAAAGAGGGGGTGGAGTTCAGAATACAAATAGTATTTAAAGTGAGTGCTGTTGTACGATTTAAAAAAAACAAGTATCACCGTATTTTCTCATCTCCTTTTTATCAAAATTTACAACCGTACTTGTGTTTTTAAGGGGTGTTAATAATAATCCTAAAGTTCACTCATATAATTCTTATTTTCAGTGCATGATTTTTTAAAGTGCTTATTTTTATGTTTTTTTTTTTTAAAGTATTGGACATATACACTGTACAGATACGATGTACAGAGTGTATAGATTCAGATAATTTTAATATTTATATGTGACCAGAACAAGCTGGGGGATGTTTAAATGGTGAGCCCCAAACATCAGTACTGAACTGCAATCCAAATACTGCATTTCTCAGTCTTAACTTTTGCTTGTTTGCCAGAGCTAAAATATTTTAGATCAAATGTTGAACACATTTCCCAGCAATATTTTAATCAAGCATGAAAAGTTTTTTACATTATTAAAACAACTGTAAGGTTAACCGCGTACTCATAATATTCAGCAAAAATATCAACCATTGTGTCTCAGCATAACTTTAAATATCAGTTGGCGATATGAAGATGTTATAACTGCTATTATATTATAATTATATTTGCAACTATTTCTAACAATAGCAATGGACAACATAAGCCCAAAATAAAAACAAAATTACATATTTTATTAAGTGCTTGTTTTTTCCATCACTTTGATGTTGGCGTGTATTAAATTTTAGCTTGTTTAAAGCCCACAACAAAATATTTTTTAATTTATTGAATGACTTTTTCTTGAGTTCATAACACTGGTTTGAAACACTTCTGCATTGCGTAAACAAATCACACTTCTGAGAAATGGAACATTAACTTTAAATAAAAGGATAGGTGATGGAAAGATAAACAATAGAATTACAATGAAAAAAAAAACCAGTGGACGAGAGCGAAACATGTTAAGTTTTAAGTGACATGCTTTCTTAGAATCAAATGTTTAAAAAATAAATATATAAATAAATTTTAAAATATATAGCGTTAAATTTTTATATTTTCAAAATGATCATTATTTTTTTAATGAGTTAGTTTTTAAAATTTAATTATGAGGTAGTGAGAGTGGTTGTCTCACCAAACCCATGAATCCTCCAGAAAATATAGTTTAAGTTTATTTGTTGACCCCATCTTAAATATATAAAAATACCATGAATGAAGGCCAGTATATTATACATCAAAATATAAAGTATATAAGCATAACAAAGTGATTTTACTGAAGTTTTTGTAATTTTAACAGGGGTGGTAATTCTTTTAGTCCATTCATTCACTTATTCATTCATTTATTCATTAACATTGGTAACGCTTACATAGTTGTATATGAATATAATTATATATTAATAAACACTAATATAGACCAACAAATTTTTTTT
>JAUZNK010096411.1:0-12164 GCA_035046665.1 Euphysa ruthae
TTTCATTCTTGATTGACGCTTTATTTCATGAGAAGCTATATACTGTGCTGCATACAGGTTAGTTTGAGTGACAATTTACTCTATAAGTTCTTCAGTAAAAAATAATTCAAATAAATACAGAGGATCATATTCAAGTACTATAGGATTAACCTCACTATTACCAGTAAATAACTGTGAGTTAGAGTGGTATCCATTTGAAATGCGTTTCCAATCTATATCATATTGTGGGGTTGGTAACATTATTGGTAGGAGAGGCTGATCATTTCCCTCTGCTACACTTTCATTTTCAGAAATAATAATTTCTTTATCAGTTTTAGGAAGGAATTTCAGGCTCTAATTCACTTTCAGAATCACTAAAAACTGAAGTATCAAAGTCAGAATTATCAGATTGAATCAATAACTTTGCAGCTTCTTCGGAAGTATATACACGTTTTCTAGAAGGTACTACACTGT
This sequence comes from Euphysa ruthae, assembly GCA_035046665.1. Taxonomy (NCBI): domain Eukaryota; kingdom Metazoa; phylum Cnidaria; class Hydrozoa; order Anthoathecata; family Corymorphidae; genus Euphysa; species Euphysa ruthae. The sequence goes on from JAUZNK010096411.1 coordinate 454, forward strand.
TGTTGTCTACCATGTTTTTATCTGTATGTTATTGATGATTCAGCATTTAAATTGTTTATTTTATAAAGTGTGTAAAATACAGACCCAATACTCATAACTTACAGCTTGATTAAGATAAGCATTTCCACTCAAAAACTGGTCTGTAAATTTTTATTATAGCGACGGTTATATCCGTCGAAACATATTATGGTCTTGCGAGGAGTTAAACAAGGGAAGAGAAAGTTTTGGAAGGAATGGAAGAAAAGTAAGTTAGAAAGAATGTTTATTTTTTGGTTAAGAGAAAGTCAAAAATGGCAGTGTAAGAGGTGAGGCTAGATGTGTGAGGGAGAAAGGAAAAGATCTATGCTCATTCAGAGTAGTTCAAAAGCAAAATGTTTTTAGAATGGTTAAACAATGAAAAAGGATATTTGAGTGATAAGTGTAAACAAATATGGATATTTCACGACTAGTCATGAGAAAAATGGCACATGTGCAGTCATTGCACGCCTAAATTCATTTATTTTCCTATGACATGCGCATGTGCATGTCTTTCATGTCTTTGCGATCACAAATTCTTATTTTTTTAAAAATTTTTCAAAGCACTGTGTATAGCTATAGCTAGCTGTTTGTAAAACGAGTGAAATGTCTTTGTGCTAATGAACTGCAGTTTAAAGTTTCAAACTTATCTGTTTAGCAACACAAGAAATAAACTACCAAATTAATCATTAAAATATTAACAGATGAGCTGCTCTCTCTCTCTGTTGTGTTCAACAGTATAAAAATTACTCTTTGTAAAAAAAAAAATGTTGCTGGGAAGAAACCCACTAGGGAAGTTACAGAGACAGAATATCTTTTTAAAGAGAAGAAAATATCAAGTCAATCAAGTATTTTCTTTTGCATTGGGTAGGGAAACATCTTGTTATATTGACATGTTATAAATATATCTGCTTTTTTGCTCAAAAATCAATTTCTTTAAATAGCGTTTATTCTGGATAATTCCGGATTTTAGATTTAAATTATTATTTAGCAAACGATTTAGTTAAAAAATTAAAAATTATTATCTTATAATCTTATGTAGAAAGATGAGTGAAAGATCAGTTTCGTTTCTACTCTTATATGTAAATTTTTATATTTCAGTTGATATTTGATAAGTAGGTTTTAAACATCTGGACTGTAATATGTACATATATTTGTTTTTTTTTTAAATTTATTGTTGAATAATTAGTTCTCGTCCGCAGGTTAAATTCTGAATTAATATGTTTATGTAAACGCAGACAATTTAATCACTTTATGCCTTTATCTATATTTGAAAGCAGTTTTTTGTGAGTAGTCTTTCAAAAACGTGACTATAGAAAATAAATTTTGTTTTTACTGCACTTAAAAATGAGATTCATTTGAAAATAATAAAATGCAAATACTTCTCTTCACTTTATGTACAAATATCAATTATTTTAAGTATTTTTGTTAATCTGCACATTATTTATATTTGTGGTTTAACTTTTGTCTTATTTTAAATATGCCTAATAATTATTTGATAGGCTTAAATGCTATTACTTTAAAATATTAAAATAACATATTTCAGTAGCAACAGATGACCCAAGAATAGAATTTAGCATATTTACTGGGATAGTTTGTATATATATAGTTTTTATTAACTTAAGCATATAAGATGTTGTTATTAAATCATTTGTTGTATGTTTTTAAAATACATTAGAAAGTGATTTCTTTTCTATTTGAAAGTTCTTTTTCATAGCTATAGTAAACAATAATTATTATATAAGATTAGGCTTCTTTTCGTGTGGAAATAGCTATCGTTGATGGAAAGGAAATTCTCCTAACTCGCCGTTTCAAAGAAATCGTCAAATCGTACAAAGAAATACCAATAAAAAGAATATTCAACAGCATGTTTTGTATTTGCGTTGTTCTATGCATTTTTTGTCTGGTATTTTTTTAAGTACTGTTTTAGCCAAAGTAAAGGTATGAAAATGTAAAATATAAATTAAGGGCAGAGGCATATATACGGATCAAATATAATTTAATCTAGCATGTAACTAAAGAAAAACTGTTTTGATTTTTCATCAACCTATTAATTTTTTGTTTAGTAAAATAAACACACCTTTATCCTACCTCTTACAGTGCAGTAAACGACGAAATGTGTATCTCAATAAGATTATAAAAACTTATAATAATCGACAAATAAAAATTTAAATTATTTTAGTGAAATTAAAATTCTCAAGTGATATATAATGTTTTTTAACTTATTGTACAACCTTTTCTAATATAAAAGATAAAAGTTTATTTGTTTTTAATTAGCTTTCTTAGTTTCCACAGTTGCTACCTTTATAGCTAACATTTTAAATGTTACCTTTTAAGTGATGCTTGTAAATTATGCATCAAAATATAAACAAAGTGATTATATTGCAATTTTTTGGGTTTTTGACGGAATGGTAGTTCATGAATAATTAATGAACTTCAATAAAACTTTGTTGCTAAGAAACAAAGTAAATTGTAGACAAAATAAATTGTTTATTCATTTTGCGTAACGCCTTTATTTTTAAAAATTCAAGTACTGTTTTTGCATGGTTATTATTTTTTTAATTTTTAGCTTTTTTTTTAGTTTTTTAGTTTATATATATAAAACTTCATCATCAAAAAAGTTTTGCAATAAAATGCTCTTGCACACCACACCTGTATAAGAAGTCCAGACGTGGGGTGGCCACACACCATTTTGAAATATGGCGTGTGACCGCACGCCACTCATGACTAGGCCTGATATTGTGAGTCATCAGTGTAGAAAAATAGGAATATTGTGAGTGATCAGTGTAGAAAAATAGGGATATTGTGAGTGGTAAGTGTGGAAAAATATGGATATTGTGAGTAATCAGTGTAGAAAAATTAATATATTTCTGTTTGCTATTTATTATGACATGAAATGTTTTATCAAAATAGATTAGGTCAGGTTACCTAGAAGAGTTCCTTTATTTATGTAAATGATTTAGAATTAGCTTGTGAGATATCATAGGGTTAAAAGCCGATCTAGAAGCATTGGAGTCTTGAGCACTTTGTTAGTCTAACACATACATGGAAAACGTAATTTTACTACTTATGGTGATGATCATTATAATTGTTTTATAAGAATAAGATTTATTTTCTTCATTATATTGGATAATATTTGTTATGTGGTAAAAATATAATGATTTTTTTCTCAATGCTTAAAATATAATATATGATATGTTATCACGTGAATAAAATATTTCTTTAGGCAATTCATGCAAATATTTACAGGGACTTAGAGGAAATGTCAGTCTTTCCCAATGGATCTCTAGTGAAAAAGATTGCTGATTGCTGTTTATCAGATAATTCACTTGGACAGGGCAGGTATGTCCATAAATCAAATGTTCCTAATAAGCGTAGGTCAACAGTTTTTCAAGTGTTTTATCAAAATCTTTCATTTGTTTATTTCTAATATTACTTCACAGTTGCATAAAATTTTAAAGCCTTGATTGCATCCAATGCGTTTGTTTAATTAATTCATACATGTGCTTTAATTAAAATTAATATCATAAAATCCTCATAATTATTTGAGTAATTTTATACACAATATAAACGTTAAATCTAAGCATACCTCTCAAAAAAATTATCATTTTTGACAAAACATGTATAGGTGTTTAACAAAAGATCACACTCTTATGTCTGTTATTTTGCAAATTTAAGTTAGAGGACCATATAGGGCTTTGTTTGGCTCATATGGCCGCCTGTTTAAAACTAATTTTTCTATACTAAGCCCAAATGTGGTAATTTTTGACCAAAACTGATATTTTTTCTCTGAAACATTTTTTTAAAATTTTGCATGAAGTTCTTGGGCTTCTTTTGATCTATATGGCCGTCTTTCAAAAAGCTTTTTTTTTTTTTTCGTACAGTGCCTAAAATATGGTCAATTTGTGGACCAAAATAACGTTTTAAAATACATTTTCTTAACAACGTTGCATTTTTTTAAAATTTTGCCTCAAGTTAGTATAGCATATAGAGCTTCTTTTGACTTATTAGGCAACCTATCGAAAAACTATTCAATAAGTTTTTTTTTTTAAAATCTTGCATGAAGCTAGAGCACCATAGACATTTGTTCTGACCTACATAGCCACCTGTTAAAAAGTCTTCTATCAAATCGTTTTGATAATCTGAGTAAAATAAAATATTTTTTTGATTATGAATGCAATAACAGTTTGTTCCTCTTTTGGCTTGAAGTTTTATTTATGATAAAATTATAAAAAAAAAAAACATATTTAATATATATTTATATAATTAAATATAGTTTGATGGTCTGTGAGTTTTATAGAACTCTTTATTTTATGGAATCCACACAATTACCAGTCTTGGAATAAGGAAAGACTTATTATAATGTAGCAAGAAATTATTATTTTGATTATGTTACCTAGCTTGCTATTTGTAAAAATTTCAGGACCTAAATAACGTTTTTGGATTTTTTCTTTTAGTTGTTGTTATTGTCATTTCAAGAATAAACTCTTAATATTTGAGCACATGCTGTTTTCGCAGATTGATACACTGAACAGGTTTGTAATCTATTGGAGTAATAACCTGGATATGCTTGTGTTTTTATTAGATGTGCAGGGGTTTATTAAATTCGGCAATTTTTTTATGTTGCTATTTATTAAAGGCTGACGGTTTGTAGATGTTATCATTAATAAAAATTAATAAACCAAACTGAAAAGAAAATATAAAACAAATAAAACAAACTGAAAAGAAAGAGAATTAAATTTTTTTCATGTTATATACAGACATAACAATTTAATGTGGTTGTGATGTATTCCAACTCATGGCATATATGCTCAGACATGTCCAAAAACATGTTTTTAATTGTATTGATAACATAGATTCAGTAACACCATACTTTACATTAATGAATATGCATTTTTAACTCAAATTCCTTAGTGATTGATATTTTGATTTGTGAACATTTTGCTGATTTCAACATTTTCTATTTTGAGAACTTTTGCTGCTTTTAACGTATTTTCTTATTGCTGAAATTATAGAGACAACACAACGTCTTCTGGTGGTCGTTTAGAAACTGAGATGGATAGACTGTTGAAAGTTTTGTTGTCTTGGGCAAAAACAAATGGTATAGAATATTAATTTAACGGTGCAGCCCCATAATCCTCTCTTCGTTTTTTACACGTTCTTAATATGCCCAAATATGGTCATATTACGCTTAAAATCAACATTTTAAAGTTCTTTTTTTTTTTTTTTCTTAAATCTTTCAATTTTTTTTTATATTTCTAAAAAAACCACTTATACCAAGATTAAATAGTAAAAAATTTAAAAATAATGAAAAGGAATAAACTATTTAGTGTAATGCTTGCACATAATTATCAATAATATATTTAGGTGTACCCAAGAAAACTATTGACCAAGGGCAACTTTTCATTAAATATCACGAAAGTATCAAGAAAGAGTTTAAGGTAAGTTTACTAAAAGAGATAGGCAATCTAATTATTTTAGATCTTTGTTTCAGTTAGATCTATCCCAATTCAGGCAAACATCAAATTAAAATTATTAAAAAGAAATTTTAGCCTTTTTATCTATGATTTTATTTACTTTGAGTATTTTGTCAATTAATTCTTAAGGTTTTTGGAACTTTGTTGAAGCCAAGAAGGTGATATAAATTTGTTTGTCTGTTTTTCTGAATTTAGTGTGAGGTAATTACATCATGTGTAGTTAAGTTACGATTATAGATATTTCCTTAAACTATACTGAAATATCATGCCACATGCAGTTCTCGCAATTCATGAAACCCTATATTTCATACTCTTAAATTTGTCAATATTCTGAAAAGTACTTTTCTTTTTTTACACCTTTGCACTAAAGAGCACATTCTATTAACCAAAAAAATCCCTTGCAAGAAAACCTATTAAAAAATTGTTGCAAAAAAGTATGCATAAAGTCACGGTGACATGAATATAAAATTTTCATGTGCATAGCTTAATTTTAGCCAAATTTTTTTGTTTTATAAAATATTTCAAACAGAAAAACTCACAGTTTTTATTTTGGCTCTTCAGGAATTTTATTCGGCAAAACAAGAATTTAAAAACAAATTCTTTTTTAAATGCCTCATTCAATAAATTAAATTATTGAATGTGTATTTAAAAGAGCATTCATTCGTTTTAATGTTTCAAATACATCATTCTTGTGTATTGTTAAAACTGTATTTTGCCTAACAAATTGTTTGCGTGTTATTAAAATATAAAGTTATATATTTTTAGATATTAAGTTCAGCATTTTTAGCTTATCATGGCCGTATTCAGTCATTAGATGAATTGGATATGTGTACAATGAAAATTAGGCTGAAACAAGATGGTGAAGAAGAAGTGGAAAAAAAATTATATGTTTTACACAAAGAAGAGGTAGTTCCATTCTTTTTCATTCTTGCCTGTTTTTTTCGTAGTTCGTCTCCATAAAACCAAATTTTCTTTCTGACAATTAGCAGTGAAGTTAGTGAAAGTTAAACAAAAAATTTTTACATCTTTAGAAATCTTTAGAAATTTTTGGGGGGTGGAATCAACTATTTAGTAGTTCCTGTAATGAAAAGTGTTGCCAAGGCTGCTCTGCAAATTGCTCAACAAACCATCTCAGCGGCTCTTACCATGAAGGGGCCGATGAGAAAGAGATTGAAGGCTGTGACTCAAACAGCAGCTACCAAAGAAATCCTCATGAATCTTGGACGTGCTGGGCTTACTACTGCGCGCCCGATTCTGTGAATAAGTTAGAATACATCCCTGTTAGACATGCACGCTTTTTTACGTCATATATAGCACTGAAATAGAAGCTGTTCATGAAAAGAGCAATTTTAACACACATCTACCTGAGCTCACAGTTTTATGGGTGGTACACCCAACACAACTTACCAAGAGCTCTTAGAAACCAAAAGGGACCTAGATCACACAAACAAGTTTCGATTTGAAACGGACTCTGAGCGAGATTTTATTGAAATCCAACAGCTATGTCGAGGTAAATTTTTAGGTGGTGTGCACTGCAGGGAGTATTATAGCTGGTGATAAATTAGAGCTGACCAATTTATTTGTGCACGGTTACGGTTCCTCTATCAGATAAAGGTGGTCGAGCTATGTCCAACCTCGAAGAGCAGTGATACCCTTATCAAGCAATGCTTCTCATACTATTGTCGAAAAACAAGAACTTTGGTGAGAGTGGTGCTAGTCAGCTCGAAGGATGGTACCCAGACACCCCGGCACATTTCTAAACTAAAGACTAAAGGTGAAGCCAATACAGGCTTTGTTGCTTGAAAGAATCTTGTGGTAGTAGAGGCAGTTGTTAATGCAGCACCTCCAGTAACTGTCAGGCTCTGCCCGCTCTTGTGTATGAAATGACAAAAACAGTTGCTACTGAGCGATACCCCCTGTGTTTGTTCTTAACTTGTGCAAAGCCAGAATTTATATTGATTGCCACCAAAGCGGTGCCTGGAGCCGCTATAAGAATCACATCTTCCATTGGTTTGTCAAGCAAGTAGAACTGACATCCGCTACCACAAATTCCGCGATAGAGCATATGGCGAAAGAGAAAGCTTTATACCCTATGGACAGAACTTTTTTTTGTCAGTGTAATCCGGCCCTCTTGCTGCCGGCCACATGTCGAATTGATGACAATCGATACCTCCCTCTATCTCCTTCTAGGCAATTGTGTCCCCTTTGTTGATGTAGCTCCCGTTGGGGTAGAGCATTGCGGCGTTGTCGACACCTAGAGCGTATTATACATCTGGATCAAGTTGCAGATGGGGTAACAGCCTTTTTTTAACAGCATCTGAGATGGGCCAATCATGGATGTTTTTTTATAAATGCATTAGACTGGAGATGTTTCAATAACCTTCTCTTAACAGCTTCTGGAATATGTTCATCAAGGATGTTTTTAGCAACTTCTGTGAGGGTCGTATTCTTAGCAAATATTTGCTCCATGTCTTCATTCTTGAGGGTATATTCATTTGTAATTTGTTTTTTATCCATGGTTGGAATATATATCGATATGCCCTAATCAAACCAGTCTCTAAATGAATGTTTCGGCCAATTCACACAACACACAGAAAAAATCTCTATGCGTACGCTTCCCTGTTTGTATCAGTTTTTGAGCAACGTGATGAGAACCACACGGCTTACAAAGCAGAGTCAGGGATTTAGTCCCTACACCACATACTTAGAACTGATGGTGTTCTACCAAGACATTGCCGTTGGTGATGTGTGCCACAAATTTTTTGTGGCATAGTTTAAGGTATTTACTTTCAACCACGGGTATTTATTATCTGCCTTCATCATTTAGTATAACCTGACCTTGCGCACCTCTAAATGAAAAACAACCAAGGTCTTAGAGCTGCAGACAGGGAGTAGGTGTAAATTTACCACTTATATATCTATATGAAGCCTATCCCGCAGGTAGGTTTGCTTTGCACAGTTGTTTATGTACATGAAACCGTCCTTGCCTACATTAGTATCTGCCCAATTGTTTATGTGCATTAAACTGCCTTCGTCTACATTAGTATTTGCCTATTGTATATGTATGTGAGAAAGGCGCCTCGAGGTATTATGACCTTCCCCACTCCGGATTGTAAAACTCCAATATTTCCTGGGAGGCTTCATAGAGGGCCTGCAGGGGCTCCCAGGCCTGAGTTTAAAATCTACTATTCCCACCCCCACCCCAAATATATTGTTGAATTGAATTGGATTTCAGAGCCAAAAATCTTACAATTTTTTCACCATTTTTTATTTTTTTGCAAAACTTGAAAATTCAAAGTAAATGTTTGCAAAAATTAAAAATTTATATCTTTCAAACTTGCTATTTTAAATTTGTCCAACCCAATAACTCAAGTTAGTTTTGCTTCCAAGCTTCAGCTCTCTGAAATTGTTTGTTGATGATGATAAAACAAGTCGATTTTCAAAAAATTCATCGTTTTTAAATTTTAACTGAGCACCATTGTAAAAACCATAATATATAGCATCGCTTTAAAATTTTTTGAAGTTTTATGTAAAAAAATTTTTATTTTTATTCATTCTGGCACATTTTAGGATGTAAAATTATTGAATTACTGTTATAATTTCTGTTTTTTAGCTTACGTCGAAAATACTTTCTTTGGAATCAGATAGGATTGTTGCTTCAAATGATCTTGTAAAGAAAAAAGGGCAACTGCTTTACCTCAAGAATCTTTCCACTGTAAGTGATTATTTTTGTACCAGGACCGATTTGTGTAATTTAACTAGTTTACTTTGATATATGGCCAGGGTCTTTGAATTTGAGATAATTAATTTAATACCTGTTATAAAGAAAATTATGAAATGTTTTTAAAATATATTTAAAAAAGCAAATAATAATATGAAATACATTTACTAATTTATAAATTAAACATATGTTATTTAGCGTGCTCAAAAAAATATTGATTTTAATCTTGGAATTTATTTGCGAAGAACAAGCATAATGTTTGATAATAATTTTTTCATCTGGTGGTTTATAGATAATGCAGCAGGAAGAATTTTCAATTAAGTTCTCCGTTGTTAGTGGGCATTAGGCAAAGCAGAGCCATATGGTGAAGATGCTATTCCATGGCTAAATGCCTATTTTTTTTCTCTTTTAATGTTTATCAAACATTTAGAATTACCATCAGCTTTTAATAATCCATTATTATGGGTTTTCCAACAAGAAGAAAAAAAAAAAAAAATCCAAAAGGATCTAATCTTTTAAAACTTTTGGGAGAATGTAAAGATATTAATTAAACCATTTGCGAAATATTTGAAATTTGAATAAGTGCACAGAAAATCTAGTTCATATATGCACAATTTTTGAAATAATAATAAAAAGTGAATGACAATTGTGTTTGACTCAAACTCACAACTTCCATTATATAGATTAAGTTTTGTCTACTCAGTGTTAACTCAGTTAACTGTCTGTGGAGAGGTAACTAAATAGTGCTATTAGATATTGCAAAAGAAAAATCTCTTATGTTTTACATACTCACCTAGAGTTAATAGCAAAATTGAGCATGTGCACAGCACAGCAGGCAGATCAAGCACCCACATTAAATGCCCAAATCATAGTTTAGGTACTTAACACTATTTTAATTTAGTTTTTGATTACATGATAATTCAACAAACTAGTTAGTTTAATACTTTGCGCATGAGTTATTAATAATGATCAGAGAATGTGTCTGATAAATTTGTATTTGGTTTATCATAGAGCAGTGTTTTAATATTTTGCTAGCTATCCCTGGCCTTTTACATTCTAATAAAAAATAGGATTAAACTCAATATTACCAGATAATGTTAACAAGAAAATTTGTGAAAGAATTATGAAATCTAAGTTAAAATACCAATTGTTTTGAAAGATTTTAAGGAAAAAATTTTGTTTATAACTCATATATGAAGAAAATTTTTACAAAAAGATTTACCTGATTGCTTAGCAGACCATTTTAACTATTTAACAGAACCTGTCTAAAAGCTAAATTTTTGTCATATCAAAATAACTAAAGTTAAAAAATGCCAGTAGTCAAGATTTTTTAGGCTTTCATTTTCAAGGCAGTTTTGTTTTGTTGTAAATGTCTTCTATTAGATTTGAGTTAAAAATGGGAGACATTTTATCTAAGGATAACAACCATTTTATAGCTGAGCCGAAGTGTCCTCGCCAGTCAAAAAATTTGGTATTTCTCATTTTCTGCGGTAATAAAGCGTAATTTTTGAGTTTGAAACATTCAAGCCACTCCAGTCTTTTCTGATAAAAGAAAACACAAAGAAATGTATAAAAAAAAAAATAATGATAATAAATAAGGTGAAGCACAAAGAAATGTATAAAAAAAAAATAAATAAGGTGCCTACTACATGAAATATAGTAACTAGAAACCATGTACATGTAAATAGAATGTTGATTTCCTGAATTTAATGCAAATATGGATTTTTGATAGCAGATTTAGATAAAGCTAATCTGATCTTTTTTTCTTTTTTCTATCTTTTTTTTTCTGGAATTTTACTGCTGTAAGACTGTCCTTAAATAATTGTTCAGTTGCCGTAACCCGACCATAGTTAAAAAGTTTGAGTCAGTCGGCTTGTAACATTATCCAAAATTATGGAAAAAAATTTCCTTAAAAACGAAACTCTTGACAAGGCAATCGCAGTAAAATAGTTTAGATTATACTTAAATACAAGTCATAAAATTATTTTGGTTTTTAAATATGTTCACAAAATATTATATGCACAATATTAAAAATAGTTGATTTATTTAATTTTTTATTTTGAGATTGTAATAGAAATAGAAAAATTCCTCAATTCGCCCCCTGGACCTTTTGTCTAGAAAATATTTATAAAAAAAAATAAAAGTTGAAAATGCATGTGGGTTATGTAAATATATATTAATTTAGGTATAAAGTAACAACAACAATATAAGTTTCAACAATGTATCATCAAATTGTTATTGTTAAAAATATAAAAAAATTATTAGGTCTGTGAATTTGATATAGGGTCAAATATTATTTTGTTGTTCCGACTCAAACTTTCTTGACTCGATGTTGATTTTCTAGAATTGGTTGGGTTATGACAACGGAACAATTATTTAAGGACTGCCTAATACTTGGTATTTGTGCTGGTATTTAATTCACTTTACTAATTAGATATGGTGCTGTAACGTTAAGAACTAGTAATTGGTCGCTTCATCATGTCATGTATCTCATATTG
>JAUZNK010096422.1:0-12164 GCA_035046665.1 Euphysa ruthae
ACTGATTTCCGTATAAGTGTGATTAAAAAGCTTGTTGCGGAAGCTGTTACAGACTCTCCCTTAAATAATTCGTATAACGAGGAGTATGAAAGGCTTTCTGGTACACATTTTCCATGCAAAACTGTAGTGCCAGATCATGCCAAAGTAGCTCATATTCAAAGAGTATGTAGAGTTTGTTGTCCTGCAGAACAAGAATTTTTTAGAAGGCAAGGTGAGAGTAAGCGAAAAAGAACCGACAAGTGAAGTACCTATGAGTGAAAGACTTGCAAGATTGCACTTTGTATTGATAATTGTTTTGAACTATATCATTCAAACAAGAACTATGTAGATATCTACATAGACAGATTCCTCAAAAAATAATTATTTTAATGTAACTTTCTAATGTAACAAACTCTCATTTATTTGGAACTTATTGTTTGTTGTTTATTTTATTTTTTCAAAGAGATATATATAAAAAAAGCATTCTTTTGTTTCATTAGTAAAATTTGTGTCTGAAAATAGAAAAAATCCCTACAATATCATTTCTAGAAGCTTTTATCCCAGAAAAAAACGTTTTTTTTTTCACAAAAATTATTGAAAATTCCAATTAACTCTGCTGGGGGTCTCTCTTTTTTTATTTTTCAAAAATTTTTTTTCAATATATGTATGCTTCAACTTAAAATCTGTAATTTGAGCCTTTGTAGGATTTCCAGAAACTTCTAGAAGTCAAAATATTCACATTTAAAGAAAATAAGTATTTTTGGCTATTTTTCTAAAAAAACCCCATCGTCCTCACGGAATGTAACGGAAAATAGGCTCCCGCACCACGAGGGTTAAAGCTAAGGATTCTAGAACAAATGATAAAAAAATATAAGTCAAAGAAAATCTCGAAAAAATTTGCCTAGAGGAATTGATTAAATTTACTAGGAAATTCCCAAATGCAAGAAAAACTTTCAGGAGAATGACTGGGAAAGATAATGTGATTGACATTGCCGACATCGGCAGAGACAGTATTCTCTTGAGGCTCAATTAAAAGCTCTTGACCTCTTACTCTTGATTTCCTCAAATAAAATAATCATTCTCGTTAAAAAATAATTACTTTGAAGTGAGGATTAAAATCCTATGCGAGTATTTTTGCAATACCAAAACATTAGTTTCTTAAAAATAGAGACAATGCAAACTAATTTGAAATTAAAAATTTACTTACTCCTTGTTTCTCCAATGATTTTGCCAAAACATCTGCACCCTAATTTAAACAAGATTGTAAATGCAGCAACTTTTATCAAATACTTGACTGAAAAATCTTATTTTACAGTATTAAATTTAATTAATTATTATATACATAATAGCGTTAAAAGTGACTTGGATTTAAACAAACTGACCAATCATAATTAGTCGTTCATTTTATTTCCGTTATGAAGTAGCACATTTATCCAATTGAATTGGATAGTTATAATGGACCATAATTTCAGAACATGTTTACATTAAGCATTTTTATTGGTTGTTCCGCAAATACATGCTAACAATTAAGTAATTAAAACAATGAGATTAAAGATTTTCACTGATTGGTTTTAAACAATGATAGATGAGATAGAACGCACATGATGTTTGTGTGTTAGTGTTGAATAATATTTTAAATTATAGAGATCAGATTTGCAAGTATTTTCTATTTTTAGCTTGAGTATGGATCACCCTAACTATATTTTTCTTCCAGCTTTTATTTTTCATTATCTGTGAATTTCTGTAAAAAATTTATGTTAGGAAATATTTGCTGAGAATCCAGTGTATTATATCCTAATACATCAGCCAAATCTTTGTGGGGTACACAGCTAGTCTTTATAACAATATCATTAAAATAAAAGTGTAACGCACAACGATAGTTGAAATAGTTAAAACAATGAGATTAAAGATTTTCGCTGACTGGTTTTAAATAATGATAGATAATAGAAAATATGGCCTGGTTTGTAAATAGCGCACAAGAAAAAGTTTTTACGTTAGTGTTGAAAACTATTCGGAAAGAGGCTCTTTTATTAAATTATAGAGATTAGATTTACTTTATTAAATTATAAAGATTAGATTTGTAAGTATTTTCTATTTTTAGTTTGAATATGGATGACCCTAACTATATTCTACTTCAAGCTTTTATTTTTCATTTTATTTTTGAGTTTCTGAGCAAAACTTATAATGTCAGGAAATACTCCCTATAGAATCCAGTGTATTATATTTCAGTATATTAGCTAAATTTTGGCTTTTATTTTAACATAATAAATTTTTATCATACTACATAACAAATCATTTTTTCAGGCCCAATGTTTAAGCTCAATTTCATAAATGCACAACGACATAAAAAAAAAATTAATACTCATTTAAGATAAAAATAAAGCATGACGATTATTAATAGTTGTCTAACTAATAGTAGAAAAAACAGATAAACTCACTTTCTTTTGATTGACAAACACCAACACAGGGGGATCCATTTGGCTGCTTAGTACTTCTAACAGCTTCTTCCTGGAAATTATGTAAGAATTAAAATAACTTCTAACAATTTTAAATAATTTTATTTCTAAACGCCAATAAATATTTTAAAGGATATAATAAAAATGTTTTTCTCTCAAAGAAAAAAACAAAACCTTTGGCATCAAGCTTAATAGTTATAAAGCAGGTTGGGGAACTTTCACATGAAGTTGTTAAAACTGCTGCGGAACACGATAACATAACTCTTTCAGTGCGTGAGTAAAGCTCTAAAAATTTAACCTTGTTTCTCAAAATGCTATAATTATGATTTAAAAAAAAGTATTTTCCGATACTAACAAAATTTCAACCAAAATGGAAAATTAGTTCTTAAGGAAATACGATTGTTCTAAATTGAGTCAAGGTACATAATTTTCAAAGTAGCAGACATGCTAACAACATCAGTAACTATATTCTCTAATATCATGTAAAACTTTTTTTTTACCAAATTTGGTAAGTTTCGAAGAGGTGCAAGGTTTGATAAAATTAAGGAGGCCTATATATTAAAATTATCAGACTTTTTTTAGCATAAAGATAAAAAATAAACTTGACCGTTTCTAGAGTATTAAGTTGTGTTGATATTCAAAAATCATTGAGGAAAAATTAGATACTGCAACTTTTATACTTTAGCTTTTTTAGAAACTGATTTAAAAAGGCATTTTTTTCTTTTTTTTTTGAAATATGACTGTAGAAATCTTGCATATAAGATAAAGTTTTAACAATGAGATTAGCAAATCCTTTTAATACATCTGCATTCCTAAACCCCCATTAGATTGCACTGTTTTTACAAAAAATATCAAGTAAACTATACTTCTTTGCCGCTTTGCCAACCATGTAGACTCTCTGTTCAACACGATCAACAGGTTTACCAGCCGATCCAATAGTCACAATAGCAGGACGTCTAAAATAAAATTTTATCTTAACATATAGCCACAAGTGTAAATAACCATCATAATAACTGATAAAAACCACAGTTAGACTATTATTATTTTGAAAATAAAAGCATTTTTTTTTGACAATAGATCTTGTCTTGGTTTTAATGAAATGGTAAACGACGTACTTAAAACGTCAAAATTAATACTTTTTAACAGCTGTCAAAATTAATCTTATGTTGAAATTTAAGTTGGAAATATAAATCGTATCAAATAAAGTCATTAAAGATAACACACAAACATTAATAACGTTTATGACTTAATTTTTTTTTCTCTTTTTTAATGTTTCTTTTCAACGTTTTTTACTTGACAGTGACTGAAATAAAGCCACTCATATAGGACAATAATAAAATACTGCATATATTTAGGCAGGCCAGTATTCACAAATAATATCACAATTATAAGGGAACATAGGTATAAAAAAAACCTTATATTTTGGCTACCGAAAGTTCAGACAAGATTTAAATTTTTGACATAAAAGAAAAAATCAGAAATAAAAAACCTTAATCAGCTTTCTCCAAAATTAATTTTTTTGGGAGCCAACATCCTGTTCCATGACCCATTTGTTGAAATAATCCAGGGAATGTAAAATAATAATTAAACCAAATTGTTATGTGAGTCTTTATTTTTTTTGAGTTTTGCCATCCTCCAAAGGTGCATAGTGGTCAATTCCAAAATTCTGGCACAAAAATATTACGAGAACCTAATGTTGTGTAAAGAATAATTTTATTTCAAGTTTAATGAATCTAAAATTCAAACTCTAACTCGACCATCAATAAACTTGAACTGGCACAAAAGTTTTATAATACTAAGTGAAAAATCAATTTAAGGCTGATTGTTTATGGAACTTGATTGGTTATATGAAAAAAATACTGCGAAATAGGTGAATTCATAGATTTAGGTTTTTAAATAATTATTTGGAAAATTTTTGTTTTTAGAGACTAATTGACCTCTACAATTTATTTAATTAAGAACATGACTGCGTTGTTTTCATTTACCTTATCTTTAATACAACTGTATAACAAGATTTGAACAAGGTCTTATTCTATTAATGACCAAACAGATTTTTTCATTTCAGCCAGATACAAAATATCCCATGTCAAACTTATTATCATCATAATGAAAATGTTAAGTAACAAACAAACCACATAAAAACAGTATATTGTCACTATATTTAAAAATACCATGTTTCTTCCCTTAGACTAATATTATAATTAAAAAATAAAACTAAACATGTTATTATCATTATTCTTCATTTAGGAAAGTTTTTACTTGTCATCAAATGTCAATATGTACAGCTATATAAAGTGGTAACTGAGAGTAATTGGTGTCCAACTGCAGTTGCAAATCTTGAAATAATGGTTTGTAATTCAAGATTACCCCTTTGATTAAGTGTGGAAAAGTTCAAATGATAGACAATGTTAAGATCAAATATCAGCGAATCAAATACCAACGAATTAAATATCAGCAAATAAAATATCAGCTAATAGCATGAAAATTATCTGCCAGTTTTTAGTCTAAATTGAAATCTCCTATAAGCAGAGATTGACATTGTTTTAGAGGTAATTGAAGCTTATTAATTAAATCGTTCATATAACTGTTAAGGGTCTTGGCTTTCTATAAAAAAACATCAAATATACAATTGTTCATTTTTCAAAAAAACAGCCATTTTTTTGCAGTTGGAGCTCATTTGGCAGTAACGTGAAAAATTTCTTTAGTACAGTAGTTTTTTTTTGTTGACTCTGCAGAAAATTTTTGCTGATAATTGAGGCGAAATTTGTGCTTTTCTCCGTATTTGGTGTCGCTTCCCATTGCTTTATTAATAAATTTGAACAGTTGAGAATAATTTAATCGAGACAACAGATTGTTAGCTATGAAATCAAAATGAAACCCAAATTAATTTTAAAACTGACAGAGAATTTTATTTAAAAGTTAAACAAAAAAAGAATAATAAACATTCCATTCGAATGTTCTTAAATATCTATTGTCTTGACATTTAATTTTGTATCGTTAAACAAAATCAGTAAGTTAAAAGCAGTAAGTTAAATTGAAACGTTGCATTATTTTAAATAACTGAAATATATTTCTTAAATAAAAAAAAAAAATCTTTTATTTCACTATATGTATACGATATATGTATATAAAATCATTTTTTTTTTTTTTTTTTTGAAAATTTTTTCTTCCAATAGATCAAAACCAAATCAAAACTAATTTAAATGTTGTCGACAGAGAATTTATTTCTACTTACAGCTTTATTCAATGGTAGCGTTGTTAAGTTGGAGTTATTTCTAACTATGAGTTTGTCAAAGATAGAGATTTTTTTCTTTTTCTATGTAATGTATAAATTAGTTTAAATAGTTTCCTATGTAAATTTGTGTTTAGTATTCTGATTTCACTTTTTTAGATACTCTGAAACATGGAGTTTAGGTTGAAGTATAAAGGAAAAAAAAAAATCTGTTTTCACTTTAAAATCAAGCTTCTGATAACATCACTTTTATCAGAAAGTTCTATGTTAAAACAAACATATTTCACAGTCATGCAAAATATATATTTGATATAAAACGATAGTCAGAACGTGAACATATTTTTAAGGTGTAATGTGAATTTCCTTTTATTCATTTTTAAGAGAAGAAGAATATTTCTTAACAAAAGCTTGGCTCAAAAGTAAAAAGTATTGTGATTTTTTCTTTTCCTAGAGCAATATTTACTTTATTCTAGACCATTATTGAAATCTTTTTCAGCCAAAATTTTGGAATCGTCTACATTGTCTATAACTTAAAAACTTAACCTGTTTTAAAATCACAAGATCATTTCCCTCAATTTTGCCTTTATTATCTTTTTCATTACTGACAGGTTTATTTTTGATGCATTTTGTATTTTTTTAAAAATCCAATAAGATTGAATTATGTTTTTCACTGTTACTAGTTGGCTTGCGTTTACATTTGTGTTTTTCCTTTTATTAATGACCACGAACACTTCAAAAAATTCATTTAGATTTACCAGTATAGCATGTTTAGATTTACCAGTATAGCATGTTTAGATTTACCAGTATAGCATGTTTAGATTTACCAGTATAGCATGTTTTACATTTTTATATGGTATAGCATACATAACTTTCACATTGGATTCAAATTTAAATTTGCAGCATTATCCCAAAACTAAGTTGAATATTGTGAAACAGCACTTGTATACTATTTTTCTTTTTTAAAATTTTTTTTATCAAATGACAAATTACTTATTTTTGTATTTTATATGTTTTCAAGTAAATTTATCATTATAACCTTTACATTATCACCCTTATTACCAAATACAACTTATATTCTGATTTTAGCTACACCTTTTTCAATTTTTTCTGTATTTTCATCAGCGTAATTATGTAATGATGTTTTCAAAAAATTATCATGCTTTTCATTACTTTGTATTTTTAGCTAAATGATAAGTTGCTACATTCTAACATAGGTTTTACAGTATTTATTTTATTTGGAATATCATTCTCTTACTTTTGACGTTTTTCGGCCATTTCTATTTATCATCTCTCCCAAAAACTTCTTTAACTAACTAATTCTTAAAACCAGTTTTTCTTGGAGCATTTTGTAAGTATTCAATAGTTTTATGGTCAAGACATGCTTTTTTTGACAACAGATAAAACAGGCTTTATAATATGATATTACTCACAATTACTTGAACAAAAAAAAAAAAGAAAAAGAAAAAAAATGAGATGGCTTTCTCTTCAGAGGTTATCCTAAATGATTTATACACCATAATTGCATTTTTGACCATTAACAAGATTTATTTAAAATAACTTTTCAGTTGGTACATACCTGGGTAATAAATCATTTACCAATAAAACTACTTTTGCATCTAGGATGAGTGTTAATTAAACATAAAACTCTTGAAGCAACTATCATCACTCCACTTACCTTAAATAAGTCTTTGCCAATCTTTCAATAACAGGTGGCATAGTAGCAGTAAACATGACAGTCTATAAAAGACACATTGATAGCAATTTTATTTCTTTTGTGGTAATCAACTTAGTGAAAAATACAAATTTTAGCCTTTCAAAAAGTTCTTTAAGCTGTTTTAATAAAACAAGGACCATACATTAAAAACCTGACACCTAAAGGAAATCACTACAATCCATTTGGAAGAGAAAAAGTGGGTTATACAGAAAAAAATTAAACCGTGTAAACAGAAAAAAAATTTCTTCACCACAAATCTAAACATAAAAGATTCTTAGAGAGAATAAAGCAAACTTTTTTTACAGTTAGCCTACCTACACCATCCTAACAATAAAGCATTAAACAGCCTATTGTCTATTGAAAAATGAATTTAAGTAATATAACCAACAAAGTCAAAGGATATCTACTAACATAAATAACTTTAAATAGAATTTTAACAAGATTTATAGCCTTAACCACTTTTTAATTTCCCTTATAATCAAAACTAAAATAAATGGTCAATAGTATATAAGGCAATAATACATGTCCTCAATATTAAAATTTTCATAGAAAATTTAAACAGGGCCATTGCAACATTGGATTTTATTGCTATTGCAGTGGGTTCAGCTTCGAGTGGTGACTTAATTTAAAACTGAACCATTTGTGCTATGATAAAGCCAACATTGAATACTAAGCCACACTAACAAGAAATGCTTCATAAAATAAAACAGCTAATAATTTAGGAATGCACTCGTATGGTTCAAATTGCTTCATACAAAAATTGAGAAACATTCAGTCTAAAAATGAGGATTTACTGCAAAAACATAGTCTTGAAACCCTAATATGAGTAGTAGATAGGCCCAACAATTTGATGAAATTATCTGAGGAAAGACTTACTGCAGGATACCAGTCTAAAGCCAATACACATTTAGTAATAGAAGCACAAGGCCTTTTCTTTTATTTAGAGGCTATATACTAGAAGACTTGCCACTGAATGTTAACTGTCGGCCCCAGAAATTAAATTGATATTTGCCTTGTCACGCAAAAAAAATTATTACCAAAAATAGGGGTCACTAACAGTCAGTTGAAAGGAACAAGAGATTTCAACATTCTCACATTTAAAACAAATAGTTTCTCTTTTTATCACTCAACTTCACAAAATAACTGAACAAAATTCTTTATGCATATTATGCGTACCTGATTACTACCATCTCTAGCTTATGCTAGAGCTTTGTGGAGAGTTAATAGGCAATTTTCTTTTGTATAAGAGCTTGTGCATGTATTTATGAAATTATTTAAATTTTTTTTCTTCTAGAAATAGACAAGTACTTTAAGAGGAGAAACTTTCACAAGAGGAACTTCCTCGAGATAAACTTTTTCAAACAACCGATTTTTGAAAATTTTTTTGAGATATACTTTCATAAATGGTCATTTTTGAAAAAATATTGCAAGATAAATTTTCGTGAAAGTTTCACTCTCAAAAGTTTCTCCATTTAAAATGGCTGCAAATGCAGATAAAATTTGATCCATTCTCTTCCAGTGTCCAAGTTCTCATGAAATTTAAGAACTTTTAATAATCAAAAATTATATTTTCTAGCATCAATTAATAGTTATGTTTTCAGGGGTCTGGGTACAAGGCTGCAAAAATTTTTCTAACCAACTGATAGGCTGAAGCCATCAAAAATAATATTTCCCAACACAAAAAAGTACCAACTAAAACACGAATTATTGAAAAAAATTTAAAAACAACACTCCTGGACAAAATTTTTAAAATGTGCGATGTATATATTTTTCAAAATATTTTCGAACAACTAGCAATATTTTGAAACTGTATGAATAAACGGTTTCAGAGAAATAAAAGTGTTGTTCATGGATAGACAGACATAAGGAAAAGGGCAGATTCATAAAATTCATACGGCACACGAAAGATATGAAAAATTTATTTTGCTAAAATGACTTCTACTGTAGCATATTACAAATATAAAAAAGAAAAATGTTAAGATTTTACGTTGAAGCATTGTTAAAAGTGTGACATTCTGATGGATAAATGAGCTAAGCCTATTACTAAGTCAAAAATCTAAAAATAACTAGTTAACAATCAAACTGACCGACAAACAAGTGAGTTAATTTTACTAAGGCATGTCTCAATTGCACTCTAAAAAAATCCTATATGAATAATAAGTTTTGTGCTAAAAATCTTCATGACAGATACAGAAATTCAGGAAATTGCTCATAACCGTTGCATGATAACCGTTGCATGATAACGGTTGCATGATAACGGTTGCATGATAACCGTTGCATGATAACCGTTGCATGATAACCGTTGCATGATAACCGTTGCATGATAACCAATGCATGATAACCGTTGCTTGATAACCGTTGCATGATAACTGTTGCATGATAACCGTTGCATGATAACCATGAAAAATGCTTATGCTTGGTGGTAAGTTAACAGTACAATTAAAGTCATAACAATGTACCTGATATCAAGATTTTGAAAACAAGCTATTAAGGTGATGATTACACTATATCGGGTATGTTATCATAACAGCATGAAAACATATTGGATAGGCCTTCTGTTTGCACGATAAACTACCAACATCAGCAATTTTTATACCACATAGCTATTATAACGCAACGCTTTCAAAAGTAATACGTTATGTATTGGATAGGTTTTCATAACGGAACATTTTGTAATGTAAACACATGTATTTGAAATTTTAAAAATAAAACAAAACTATGGCAAATGTTAAAAATTTAATTAAAACCAATGATGTGAGTGTTAATGATTCTTTGCAGAACTTCTGGAGTTGTTGTTGTAATTTAGCAGCAACTTTTAATTAGTATCTTGTCAAATCGTAGAAAGAAACAACAACTTTAAAACATAATCTTATCGTTGAATAATGTAAAAAGTTCACTAAAGAAAAAATACGCTTGAACAAAAGGCAACCACTGCGCTCGTCTTATGAGATCCAGTCAATGGTAGCAAGCTTTTTAAACAAACATGTTGTTGAATCAGAGTGGAAAGAAAACTTTAGAACGTCATGAGAACTGTTTTATGTGCTTTACGACAAACTTAGATCGTATATTGAAAAACAATCGACCACATTTCGTAAAGCGTTTTGAAGATTGCTAACTTGTTTGGTATTGTCAAGTGTTATGTATCAAAAATCGTTCACAGAGTGACTCGTGCAATATGAGAACAACTTACATCACAAAATACAAAAATTCCTGGTACTGAAAAAGATTTTGAAAAATTGTCATCTCTCTTTTAGGAAAAACATGGGTTTCCTCAAAGCACTGGTACAATTGAAGGTACACATACCCCAATAAAACGGCTATTGAACAACTTCACTGATTATGTAAACCAGAAAGGGTGTCACACAATAAATTGCCAGGCAATTGCTGACCATAAATATTTCTTTATTGATGTCTTGATTAATTGGTCTGGTAGCATGCATGATGCAAAGTTGTTTTCTAACTCTTCTCTTAACAAACATTTTAGATTTGGAACAATGCCACAGTGTAAACAGGTTTCAATTTGTTTTTTGGGAGATCCTGCATATCATCTTTTGCAAATTTTGATTAAATAGTTCTCCAATGATGATAAAAATCAACCAGAGCAGTTTTTGGCGGTGTTTATACTCTGCAAGAATGGTTGTAGAATGTGCATTTGGCAGGTTAAATGCTAGAATTGGGTGTTTAAGGAGAGAAATGGACATCAACCTAAGAGAGTTACCTTATGTTACTTATGCCTGTTTTGTACTCCATAACTTTTGTAAAAAAAGTATCAATTAACCAACATGAAGTTGATGCTGCTTTAAAAGTATCATTCAGAGCTCCAACCAACTATCGATAATGGATATGAAATAAGTAATAATGAACCTGGAGAAAAATCAATTAGATAAATACATGAAAAGTATCTTACAAATAAAAATTAAAAATTGCTAAAAATTTCAGGAGTTTAGGCTAAGTGGTAAAAATTTTATCTTCCGCAGAAGTTAAAAAACAAGAAATTATGTTTAAAAACCATAATCTTAAACTACATTGCAAGAGTTGATTTATGTGTTGACATGGGTAACTTTACAAATAGATAAATAAAAAACTACAAAAGATGTGGATAAAACAAGCAGATTTGGATTCTGTATTAAATTCTGTAAAAGAAAAAGCTACATTAGGCAAAACTTATTTTTTTTCAAAATATTTCATAAGTGAGCCACCTTAACGTTTTAAAGTATGATTTATACATGAATATATTTTTACCAAAGATTAAACTAGGAAAAAACAATTATCAAACCAAAGGTAATAATGCTGTATTTTAACTAAATGGCATAGTGTAAATAAACACCATGGCATTATCTATCATACACAACAATTTTTTGTTTACATTATATCGGATAAATTTTTACGCCATTATGAAAACCTATCTGATATAGTGGACACATGGTCTAAATGTTTAAGCTAACAAGTTTTGATTCCATGAAAAACTACTTTTGCTGAATTTACAAGATTTTATCATTCTTATCAGGGTTTTACCACTACAAGATTTTTAATAAGGTTTTACCTGTGTTTAAAAAGGGAATATCTCAAATAAAATAAACTATAGTCTAACTAGTAGGTTGCCTGCAGCTTCAAAGGTTTCTGAAAGAGTTGTTTTCGAGAAAAATAAACAACTTTTTTAAACATTTTTCTTCAAATAGTCTTTGTACTTTTCACAAAGCTTTTCCTACGCAGACTACATTTTTAAAACCTTTTGTAAAAGTGGCAAAGTTGTTTGGACAATAAGAGAGTGAATATATATATA
>JAUZNK010096433.1:0-12163 GCA_035046665.1 Euphysa ruthae
TATATATAATTTTTATTGAAATCTAGCCTATTACTGGAAGCATACACTTAAGAAATTTGTTCCACGAATGTCTTTCCATAATCTTTTCAGTCAAACAGACGATAATGGCATGGAGGGCTAGAAATTAAGTCTTATAGAGCAAGATGAGAATTTCATTGCTTTATGTAAACAAGAATGATACTGGCAATATAAGCTCAATTATTTTGTTCCCCATGGACTTAATGAGTGTAATGTGACATTTGATTATTGGTAAAATTCTGTTCATTACCTTCAGCATATCTTATTAGTCCATCAGGTTTGTATCAAGGTTTGTAATAGGACCTATCAAGGCTGAACCTTGCAATACTTAATTATATAGGCAGACATTGGTTAGACTATTTTGCGTTGTTTAACCAGAAATATTTCCTGGTTATCCACCTTAGTTTGGTACCCTTGGCGGTATACGTGCTTACTTGGTCACTTTTAATATTCTAAGTTTCTCATCTTAGCACAGATATGCATAGATATATTAGCTTGATTATTTTGGAGCACTCTTTTTTTAGTCATTCAAAAATTTAAGGCCTTATGTAAGTTTTTTTTTTTTTTTTGTTTTTATATAATATTAAGGGTAAAGTCATTGAGTAAATTAATAAGCATTTAATTAAGTCATTTAATTAATTATTAAATTAATAAACATTTAATCTTATAATGGAGGAAAGTTTCTCTTTTGAAAAAATGTATAAATAAGGTGCTTAAATATACACATAGGTCAAAAAAATTTTTGATTCTCCAACTTTGACTAAGGATTTTGCTTCTTTTACTCTTTATATTAATAAGCTATGAATTTTGGTAAACTTTCTTGTAAAAATCTTTCTCTGTAACTAGATTAACATAGCTTCATTTTACTTTTATTGATAGATAGTTTGTTTGCTTGTTACGATTTCTTTACTTTACGTAATTCCCCGTTCATATCTGAAAACAGTTTTTCAATCTCAGAATGAACTAAAAACATATATTTTTATCATCTGCAAACATTGCTTACTTTAATAAATCAATTTATTTAAAATAAATTGTTTATATAGCAGAATATATATTAAAAACAAACGCAGCCCTAATATTCTTCATTGGTGTAAAATTACATGTAATTTATAGTTGTTTGTAAGGAGATTATTTTACAAATTTGGTCATTTTGAAAATTTTATTGAACCCAAGCGACAATTCACTAAATGAAATGATCGAATTTCATTCTAATCAACAAATTTTTTCAAATTATTATTTCTGATTATTTTAGATCGCGGACCATTAAAAAATTTTTTTATTTAATTTAATTCCGAAGCAAAATTAGTTGGAATATCTATTTATTTTGAGTAATTTTCCAATTCTGCCAAAATTTTCTGTAATGTTATGTTTTCTTGTTTTTCAAAAATATATTGTTTATAGAATGAAATTTTTAATCGCTCTGTTATGTTCTGCTATGTTTTTATTCTACCTAAACTTAGAAAGTTATTGGCATCTTTTTGGAAAATTTTATTGTGGCTGAAAATGGATTGATGTTTTAAACATGAGCGGTTTTTTTAAAACACCTTTGAGAAAAGTTTTTTGCTGGAAAAAAATATTAAAAAAAAATTCTGTTCATTTAATCTCTAATTTTTTTTACTAGACAATTGCACTATTTTGAATCCTGATCTTTGTAGATATATAGCTTCAAAATTTCATTTGAGGAAAACCCTGTATAATTCTGTTTTATTCTTAAGGTATTGGGTTAATCTATGTTGATGCTTCAGTTTGGCAGATGTTACGGGGTTCCATTATCGTGTTTACTGGTTTATTTTCTGTACGTATGATATTGTTTCACTATTTTTATAGACTTTTAAGTTAATTGGTGTAATTAATCTACTAGCGAAAAGGCTACTAACTTACCATATAGATTATTAAAATATGCTTCTTTTTTTTGTTTAATTTAACTTTCTATACTCTGCTTTTATGAATAAATCGTACATAGATGTTTATTTCAGGAGATTAATTATTTTAATGCTCATTCACGCACTATGTATTAAATAGATAAAGATGTGGTAGTTTATCATAACAACTTGGTAAAGTAACTTGGGTTTTTGTGCAACATATTCAGGTGTGATACGTGGCTCACTTTTTAACATTATTTTAAAAAAAATGTTTTTCAAATTTTTGTTAACTGGTTAGGTAGAACTTCCCAAATTAAATCTATTATTTTAGCAAAAATCAAAAATTGTTAACCTAAGTTTGAAACTTAAAAATCTTTTATGGACAGATCCTTCTGGAAATATTGTCTTGGCAATTTGTTGGTTCCCCTCATTAAATATAACTTTCTCACTCAGAGTTCTTAAATGAATTACAACATCTTTATATAAATGCTATACAACACACTAATGTATACAAACTCTACATTAACACAATAATTTTGGAACTGTGATGACTTGTATTAAATAAGAAAACTATTAAGGTATGCATTGATAACCAAATAGAAAGCTTTGCGCAAAGTAACCACATAGTTTTATTCAATTTTAGGTACTTTTTATTTTAGAAAATATTTCTAAAGCGTGATTTGAAAATTACTCATTGGGTTGGAATTGCAATAACAATGGTAGGAAAAATGTTTTTGCTTATTAAGACTTCCGACAAAACCAGGAGAGTATTATGATTTCTCCCATGTTTCTTTATTCGCTCATCTTTTCTTTTGTTTAATTAAAATTCTTACGTTATGAGTTAATCTAACAGATGAAATAAACAAATTTGCAAGAGGCTTAATGCATAAACAATAAAAATGGTAAATAAATATCAAATCTCAAGAAAAACTGTCATTTGCTGAAATGTTTGTTTTTTTTTTATATTTTTCTTAAGTTACAATTTCTTCGCCATCATTTGGTCCAAAAAGGTAGCCCCAAGACTGATATTTTTAAATTTTTTTATTTTGCTTAAAATGGGTTAGAATTTTTTACTCATATGGCTTCATAACTTTAAATCTGGATTTGGATTTCCTGTTTTACCCTCCTGAAATAACTGATGGAGTCGTGTAGATTTGCTCAATTTTGTCCGCCTGTCTGTTTATTTTTCCCCGAACCGTTCATTATTTTTTCTTAAATTTTGAATCAAGATCATAAGAGAAAGCAAGTTTTTTTTTAAATTAATTCTCGTTTTTTAATACTGGGCCTGAATGTCCCTAAATACCCGTATTTTATGCATAAAATCTAATTTTTAAAATGGTTTCATCATTTGCTTCGACCCTTCAATTGGAGAACTTAATAACATGAAGTTTCTGGAAAACATAATAACCATACTTTGAAAGGAGAGAGAGTAGGATAGCGTGTTTTGACTGGGCCATAGCATACTTCAGTGCTCAACTAATACAAAAGCAATGGTGGACAAGCCTAATACAATTGTGTTTTAAGTCAAATAATTTGAACAAAGTTTTCTGAAACATTGTCATGATGTCGAATGGTTATTTCTAAAAGCTAGAGGTTGTTCACACCCTGACAGAAACCCGTTTCAATCGGACAAATAGGAATCATTGTCCTAGTTTAGATAAATCCAGACAAATAGAAAAGAGTCATGTTATAAGTGTGAAAAGTTTGATATGGATTTTGCGCAGTACAGTACTCCAAATGATGTTAAACAATTAAAATGTGTTAAATAATAATTATAAACACCCAGAAATATCATATAACTTTTCTTATTCAGCGTTACTGGTGTTTATTAAATTTAGAATAATCTCTGATGACTTTTATCCATATTTAAATATCTTAATTTACCAAAATAAACTGAGGCTATAGCAAAGTCATTAAACCAGACCAACGGGTTAAACTGCAGAACATGAAATCCAATCACCAGAAAATATTATATTTTGGTTCAGCTGGAGAACGATATATGCTTCAAATAGAAAATATAGCTTTTCACTGGAAAACATAGTATGCTTTCACTAAAGAATATGTTGTCTTGCTCTGTTATGAAAAAATGATAACATGATTTGATTAGATTACATGATAGCATTCTTTGTTTGAAATCATGATACTAATGTTTTGATTGAAAAACTTTGGTTTTGACTGGAAAAAATAATAAAAGGCTTTAAAGTTGCTTTGTTTGAAAACCATAATAACCATACTTTGAAAGAGAGCGGAATAGTATGTTTTGACTGGATCATAGCTTGCTTTAAATAGGAATCATTATTGTATGTTATGACTATATAAAACTGAAGGCCACGATAAAATTGTAAGACTAAAGAACATGATATTATGGTCTGACTATAAAATGTGATGTCATGTTTTAAATAGAAAATATATTTTTGCTAGAAAAATATGTTTGACTTAACAATGTCATATCTTGCTGTGGTGTAGGAAAATTTCAAAGTGATTAGAGTACAAACAAATTAGCATTCGTTCACTGGAGATCATGATAGCATGTTCTTCATGGAGAATGTGGTAGCATGATTTGCTTGACAAATATGTTGCCCGTGTTTTGGTTAGAGAGTAGTAAGTTACACTTTTACTTTGACTGGAGAAAACAGTTGCATGCTTTGACTAGAGAGCTTAATAGCTTTTTCTGACTTAATAGCAAAATAGCTTTGTACTTAAATTGTTTTTAACGACTTTGCTGAATGAGCTTTCTGTGATAAAAAAAAATACACCACTACGCAAATTCTTTAATATTTACCACTCATAATTTTAACCCTTATAGTACTAAGAACAAAGCTTGTTTTTAGCTTAAACATTGGGAAGTAAGTAGTTCTTTTGTCCAGTGTTAATAGTTTTATTGTGTGATTGCTATTCAAGTTTAAACGTTTTTTTATTTAATCATGGGCTAGATGTTGAAAAAAGCCAAAAGTAATCCATAAATATTCATTCAAAATGTTATACCATAAAGCTCTAAAAATAACGCTTTTAAACGCTTTTAAAAGGTCTATAAAAATAATAATAAAAGATAGGTATAAAATTCTTTATTCGGAAAGTCAACTCAATAATATCTTTGATTAATAATCAAACTCAAAACATGGAAAAATAAAAAAATCATAAAAACGTCTTAAATCAATCACGGGAGATAAATGATCGAAATAAAAGAAAACAAGGAGGAATTAAAGTTTATAAAGCCTAACCTAAGAAAAACTAACTCGAAATATTTTCAGCACAAAAAAAAAATACATATTTTGTTATAAAAACCCATCACTCCAAATTATTTTTACGCTATTTTTACTAAAACAGTACTTATGAGGGTTTTGAGAAAAATTTTCAGTTTTTTTTTTTTTTTTTTTTTTTTATTATTTGGATGAAAGAAGCCAAAATTTTGAAAAAAGACCTTTAAAAAAAAATTGTGTTTTTTGTGTTGTGTTATCTTTATTTTTTTTTTTTTTTTTTTTTTTACTATCAAGAAATTTTTTTATAAAGATGATATGACCTTTGATAGAATGTTCTAAAAACTGTATAAAAAACTTATATCAGAAATATATCAAAATCAAAATATCTGAGTGAGGGTGACATTCTACCAGTTATCTAGACCTTTCCTGATACTATAGATGTATTATGTAAACTATTAATTGACAGACCTTAAAATCAAAAATCATCATTAAAAATAGACAAGTTCTTTTGAGTTCTTATTAATTTTTCCTAGTTCTAAAGACTAATGATAAAATTGGTTTGAAAAGTGACATTTCTGAAAGAAATTTTTATCCGTCTAACTTTTAGGTAAACAAGGAAAGAACAGAATGAATGAAAATCATAATTTTTTGGTTTTTTTTGAATCTGGGTTTCAGAAGTTATGTGCAAGACTTGCAGAAACGTTAATTTCCAGATTTTATAAAAATTAATTATTTCCTCAAAATTCTAAGCGTTTATTTTATAGTTGTAGGTTCTATTTCATATAGTCATTACTTGCTAGTCATTCATGTTTAATTAAGGTAATGATACTTTGAGCCTGACTCCATCAACTTTTTAGAGTTTGTTTTCTGTCAATTTTAATGACAAATTTTTGATTTTAACTTTTGAGAGAGTCTAGTGTATTTAACTTATTTTTTTGTTTTCAGAGTGGTTTAATGTTAGTGGGAGTTTCAAGCATATTAAAACCTCATCATACTGTTTCTCAATGGCATACTGCTCTAGGTATTTACACCTTTCAAATTTATTTATGTATGAAATTTTTGATATTTCATCAAACAGGTTCTGCGATTTAAACAACAATATAATAAATTTGATGTGAAATTTTCAGAACTGCATGTGCACTTTATAACCCTGCTCACATGCTTGTTTATGAGACAGGTATATTTTGGGGTTGTTTGATTGGTGGTTTGGAAAGGTCCCTTTAAGCTTTAAGTGTTCGTTTTTTCATCTCACACTTTTCTTAAAATTTCTTTATATTTTTCTGACTCTGTACAAAATGGTTCTAAGTGATTTAGAATTTTGTATTTCCTATCAACAGGTCCTTGATACTGCTTTTTTTTTTTAAATCATATTTTAACAAAATTTTTGGTCATTTATTTGTTGCAGTTTTGTATTAGAGAACAATTATTTAAATTAAGTTCTTATTCTAACAGGTTTTTTAGAATATATATTTTTTTTTAATTTTGAAAATGTAACTTTTATTTTATTTTAAGTTAAGTTAATGAAGAATTCTTTTCTAATTGTACCTTGGCGAAGCTCATTTAGTTTTCTAATTGTACCTTCGCGAAGCTCGTTTAGTTTTCTAATTGTACCTTCGCGAAGCTCATTTAGTTTTTAGTCTTTATTAAGTGATTCGGTAAGTCAAATGGTTGTTTGAGGTATTTTGCTGGGACTTGTATTTTCCCATTTTTTTCATGAAACCTTATGCCTTTGTTATTTCTGGTAATTCTTAACTTCTAATTTAAAAATTTTTCATGCCCAAGCTATGATAATTAGAATAGATTACTTTTGTTCCAATGTTTGTTTTTTTTTTTGTCTGGTACAATATATTGATATCGAATTTGTTTTCGCTGGTGAAACGTTTTTATGGAATATGTTTGATTGTTATACATAATAACAATTTTGCTCATTTCCAGAGCAAAATAATCATTTTACATCCAACTTATTTTCTAGGAAAGACAGCAATCGTTCTGTCTAAAGTTTGATTTCCTTATAATTGTTATATTTTGTACAGCGATGTTTGGATAAATATCTTTGTTTATAATTACTAGAAAATTTCTGAACATGAGTGAAACAATGTGTTGTAATTTTATAGTTATTTTTAAGTAGTTATTATATTCTTATAAGATTGGAAAAATATGAATGATATTTATTTTTAAGTTTTTTGAAATTTCAGAAAAATCCGTAAAAAAGAATTTTAAAATGAAAAAAATTTGCCTAATTTTTCAATAAGTTTATCACAGTGTTGTTTATCACGGTGTTGTTTATCACGATGTTGTTTATCAGGGTGTTGTTTATCATTAGATTTCACATTTTATTTAACGTGCAATACCACGTTCTTTTTCCATTTAAATTGTGATATCACATTCTTATTTCATTTTTATTGTGATTTCAGATTCGTAATCCATTTACTATTATTATTATTGAAATGAATATTTACACAGAAAAACACTTCAACTTTATAAAAAATTGCTATCAACGTGATTCCTGGTATTAGAAATAGGTAAAGGTTAAATGAATTAATTTTTATAATGTTTCGTAACTAGCAATTTAAAGTTTTTAGGGTTATTTGCTGATCTAACTGCTGTTGGTAGTTCATTGAAAATTTTTGCACCCATGAAATAAAATCCCTTTTTTGCAAATTCTAATTTTACAACTGGTGTCTTTATCATGCTCTTTTGGGTATTTACACTATGAGAACTAACTGTAAAATTGTTAATGTGACGTTGGAGTAGGTTGTTTGATTAATACACTTTCTTACTGTAACACACGCAGACATTTTCATTAAATACTCTTGACGCCTTTTGCAAATAATTTTGCTCGCTTTTCAATTGATTGCATTGAGGAACATTGAGTATCATTCAGTTTTAGATTAACTAAACTGTTACACGTCAGAAGGGGAATGGTCACCATTGTATAAATTTTTAAACTTGCTTTTGTTGTTAAAAATGGTCTCATTTTAAAAAGCAGTCTCATTCTATTACTTGATTTTTTTGTTCAGGAAAAAATCATTGAATGTCAATGCTTGATCTAATACGCATCCTAAGTGCTTGTACTATTTTTTTGTGTTGATCGGAGTTTCTTCATATTTTACTGCAATTGGTCTCGTTCATGTTAACTGTTTTGCAGTTCTCGAGAACATGCATTCAGTTTTCCTTTTTTTTTGGTATTAATTATCAGTTCGTTATTATCAAGGTAAATTGCAAGATTTTCTAATTCGCTAATAAGCATTTTCGATGACAATAAAATCATTGTTTGAAAAATTAATAACTGTATCGTTGGTGTATTGTACCAGACTGCATTTAAACACTTGTAAAAATCATTGAAAATAAAGACGACTAGCGGTCCGAGCATTGATCCTTGAGGAACTCTGATTTTAAAATAGTTTGATAGTTTACTATTTGTCGTAACTACTTGATCACGTTTGAAGAGATAAACTTTGAACTAATCTAGCTCCAGATCTAACAGACCGTATGTTGACATAAGGTATGTTGACATGCAGTATACATATGTATGTACATATACATATCTTTAAATTGCGATATCACTTTCTAATTTCATTTAAATATTGATTTCAAATTTTTTATTCCATTTAAATTGCAATATGACTTTCTTATTTGATTAAAATTGTGTTTTCACATTATTATTCCATTTAAATTGTGATATCACTTCTCATTTTGTTTAAATTGCGATACCACATTCTTTTTTTATTTAGATTTTGATTTCATATCACTTTCTTATTTACTCTGACATCATTTAATTCTTAATCCCAATAGAAGACTTTTAAAATCACTAAAATTTTACAAAAATATTATGTAACTGTCATGCTACTAACTGTCATTTTCTAAAAGAATAACCAAAACAGGGGCTTTTATTCCTTACAGAATCACATATGATAACTATATGCTCGTTATTTGAATATGCATTTTTTTTTTTTTTTAAACTTCTCAACAACTTTTCTTTTATTTGATTCCAAGAAATTTCAATCTTTCTTTGACCTTCTTTTTAGAGTGTTGAGCTGACAAATAACGATTCAAATTACATTTATAACGGAATTCTTTTCCACATTTGTCACCCGTGATGTTTTACCTTCAAAGTTTTTTTATCATACTATCAACAAATAGTTTCAAATTTAAGTCATACGTGATTTAAGAAATGCTGAAAGATAGCTATTCTTGATTCGCATGATGACAAAATTAGCTGCAAAACGAGTATCTACAACATCTTTACCACCATCAGTTTGATACTGTGTAAAATTCATTTTAGAAATTCCGTCTTCTACAAACTTCAATATTATTTCTTTATTTTTCACTTTGAATGTTGCCTTAAATTTCTTCAAATGAGTAAATTTCGGCTTTTTTTATTTAAAAACACATCAATTGGCATATGGCGTTTAAAATGTTTTTCTCAAGTAAAAGATATCTTCTTATCGGCATGTTTGAATTATCTTTAAAAATTTCAATACTAGACATTTTACTAATCTGTTCTTGCTTTTTCAATATTTAATTATGTTATAATTTTAATTTCATTACTTCGACTTCATTCTATCTTCAGCGCATTGTTTTTAACTTCTCTCATTTTGTGAAACATTTCTTTTGTTTTATCGCTATATTGAAATTTCATTTTTTCTCGACTGCGTGATAGAATTTACTTTAAATGAATTTTTTTTACTTATAATCAGTTTATATGAAGAAGTGTTACACACTCATGTATTCAGAGAATTGATTGGACTAAAGCATTTTCATTGGAATAAATTAGTTTTTTAAACAATCTTTCTATATTTTTATTCAACTTTGTATAGATATTGGGAAAATTATACTTTTCCGTTAAGATATTACTTTACCTTGGACAAACCAAGAATATTGCTGTAACTACCGTAAATCAATTAAAAATTTTGCTATGATTGCCAGAAATCATTTAAGATTAAGGGTATGGGTACCTTAAATCAATTGAGAATCTTTTATGTCTTTATATATGACAAAATTTTCACAAACTTTCTTGGCTATACCATAAGGAGAATCCCTGGTAATTCCTAGATTTAAGAAAAAAAATTTACTTGACCCTATTGAAAATGCTATCAAAATATTCATGAGAAAAAGAAAATAATTTTAGTGAACTGGAAAAAAACAATGAAGAATAAAATTATATTGAATTGACCGCAGAAATTATGCTGAAAAATTAAAAGAATGGCTACCCGTGTAAACAGCATTTGTTCTAAGAAATTTTTGCTATAACTAATCAATTGAGATTCTAACGTCTCAATTATTAAATAGCAATTGTTAATATTTAATTAATTGATTAATTAATACTTATGCAAGTATTGTCAATACTGAGACATGACATTAAAAACGGTTTTGTTATCACCAGGGCCTAATTCTCAAATTTTGGTACAAACTCGGGCTTTGGTGGGCCCGATTTCTACCCCAATTTTGAAATTGTATAGGTATCGTCATGAACTTTGACCATGTAAAGAGTAAAAACCCTCATTTTGAAGATTTATATAATTAATGCTTTGACAGTCAGCAGCGTGACAGTGACATAATATTTTTGAAAAAAATTTTTATAATATTTTGGTGCCTTCAATAGTTTTTTAAATCCCGTTGGGATTAAGAGCTGTATGATCTTCCTGGTGAGTTACTAAGGTAATCCTACCATATTTCAATTTGAGGGGCTATAACTTTTCAATTCTATCTACTTTATTTCATTTAGATTGTGATTTCGTGTCATTTAAATCAATTTTGTAATTAATAACTAGGAATCATTCTTATTGTCGCAAGTCAAATAGTTAGTGCATCTCAGATGGTGTTAGAAGAGACGTTTCTTAAAAGTAGAGGACTTGAACCCTTTCATGTAAGTAGAAATTTACTAGTTTACCTAATATGAAAGAAACATCATCAACAAACTATTGTTAATTAAAAGTTGCTGAAACGAGATTTTAGATCTCTGCAGTCATAATGAGCATGACTTCATAAAATTTGCAAAATTTTCATCAACTTTTGGAAATTTTGCACAAAGTTAGAGGAAATTTCCATAAAGGAAATATTTTGACCCATATTGGTTGGCTTATAAATATGTTAGCTTCAATATTTTCTGCATTCTGTGGTAAAAAAAATCATAGAACCGATCAAACTAATTTGGACATTTTCTGATAATTGGACTCTTTTGCTTCAAAGACTCATAAAAAAAGTCAAAATTATGCGGCTAAAAAAAAAAAAAAATTGATACTAAAAAAATAATTCGTGGGTTAACTGTTAACTGTTTGAAGTGGTTGAAAAAAATGTGGCTAAATTAGTGGGGCTACATGTTACCTCTTACACTTATTGCCTGTGAAGAGCTGGGGTTGCATGTATACATATTTAAAAAAAGCTTTTTTGCAAGAACACATAGTAGAACCCTATTTTTTTTTTTGACTTAGGAATTGTCAGCGTCTTGCAAAATGGACGAAATCATCTTTTAAAAAATTTGGGAAACAGCTTATACAAAATAATAAGACATTGCAAAACTTTTTCGAAACAAAGTTTAATTTGAGATGCTTTTTGTAAACAAGATAAATAAAAATAATTTATGAAAAAATGACATTTTAAAACAAGAAACAACCAGAACATGAGAATTTCACCTTCATAAATACACGTATGCAAAATAATAAGACACTACAAAACTTTTTCGAAACAAATTTTGATTTTGATACGTTTTTCGAAAGAAAGACACTTTTTGTAAACAAGGCACTTTTTGTAACCAAGACGCTTTTTTTAAGCAAGACGCTTTTTGTAAACAAAATGCTTTTTAAAATGAAAATAATTTATGACAAACTACAAAACTTTTTTGAAACAAATTTTGATTTTGATACGCTTTTTGAAAGAAAGACACTTTTTGTAAGCAAGACACTTTTTGTAAGCAAGACGCTTTTCGTAAACAAAATGCTTTTTAAAATAAAAATAATTTATGACAAATCATATTTTAAAACAAGAAGCGACCAGAACATGAGAATTTCACCTTCATAAATACACGTAAAGTGTCACTTTAACACTTTACGTGTATTTATGAAGGTGAAATTCTCATGTTCT
>JAUZNK010096444.1:0-12163 GCA_035046665.1 Euphysa ruthae
AATTTAATTAATAAAAATGAGTTAGCTAGAAGACAAGCGCAGTTTTATATTCTATGATTAAATTTGTTTTATATTACCTGCAATGTTACGATTTCAAGCTTATTGATTTGATGTTTGTTGTTCTTATTCCTCATGTTAATTGAGATATACCACATGCTTCCACCATCTTGCTTCGTACGTATTTTACATTGGTGTCACACAATATAGTTCCAGCTCATTAATTTCTCTCCTGCTCATAGGATTCCACTATGAGTGGAGCATTTGCATTTATCGCTGAAGATTTCTTGCGCAAGGCATGTGAAAGATCGAGCGTTTTTAATCTTATCACACGCTTGGAGATTAGTATTAGTTTTGTTAAAAAGGAGGCATTTTTTTGGAATTAATTTTCAAATACATGGAAAATAATTGAAAGTATAATGGAGGTAGCTAAACAATTTACTCTTGGAAGATCAAAAGTGGGCACAAGAAAATTAAAATTCACTGATTTTTTTGTATTTTTTTAAAAGTTTAAAAGGATGAAAGCTCAATATATATATATATATATATATATATATTTTTTTTTTAGTAGTTTTATAGCCTCAAAACTTGGTGATAAATAGAGAAGATGCGATAAAGGATGATGGAAAGGTGTTTATTGAATGGTTTAATTTTTAGGAAGAGCAAATTAGAGTGGGCGTGAATAAGAAAGTAGTGTTAATTAGAGAGGATTTACAGTACATTGAATTTATTTTAGAAAAATGTACCTGTCCGAAGTTAATTCACGCTAGTTGGTACAGCTATCCGCCATATACCTACTACACTAAGACAGGAGATAATCTAGTAATGAAAGGGATTTTTTACACAATCATTTCAAAAATGATCAAGGAAGTCTGTGGAGAATGCAAATTGGTAATAAAATATTATTTTGCGTGTTTCCACAACTTATTATATCATATCCAAGATTTTAATAAGGGTGAATAGGATGGGTGGTTTATTTACGTTTACATTTTGATTTTAGGGTTCAAGACAAGAGCATTAACATTTTTGTAATAACACTGTGTAATAACATCATCTCAAGGGCATAAGATAAAAATCAAATCTAAATATTAAAATTTCTTTGTTTCCTTTTGCTCTTTTTAAGCTTTCAGGTATTAATTTTTTTAATTTTGAAATAAATTGGCTTATTGTCTCTATATTTATTTCTATATTTTTAATAAACTTCAAACCATATAAATGACATCATGCAAGATATCCAATATTTCTTTTTAATAATCAAATAAGGAATCATCCTGGAATCAGATGCTTCTAAAAGAAATCCATCAGAGATTTCAAACTAGTATTTTGGTGGGATTTTTGAAGGATTCACCTGAAGGATTAAATTTTCTAAACATTAGTGTCACTATCTGCTGACTTTTCTGTTGTTTCAAATAAAATCTAATACATAACAATCATCAAAACATTAGCTGCCTGTTTGTGATGTGGCAAGGTTAAACCTTTTAATGAATTTGTAGCATAGGGTTATACAAAGTTTGTACATACTCTGTAAGAATGGCTTGCTGTTTTTTATAGCAATTTTGTAGAAATAAAATTATTTTTTTGAAAATTTATAATTGAATATTTCTCATTATAATGTTAATGAATTTATAACTTCAACACCTTAATATAATGAATAAAATTTAATACGATAGTTTCATGAGACCTGCTTAAAATCAAATCTGTGCTATTTGTTTGGAAGAATGCAGGATCAATGTGGTTAGAACTAAGTTTTAGGTATTACAGGATAAAATTATTCAGCATTTGTAGATACTCGTATGCAAGAGTACTGAGATATCATTTAAAGAGGAAAAAATGTTTGTTGATAATTCTCACTTTGATGTTGATAACTTTATGATAAAGTGATAATCTTTAACAGAGGAATATGTGGTGTGGAAAAAGATGATAAAATAATTTAAAACGAAAATAGTTTATCCCTAAATGATTTTTCCTGCGCTACAGATAAATCCCTTGTATGCCTTTTAGGGACATGGACCAAGTAAGATTCTTTGGGATAAGAAAGATATGAACATCAAGAAAGGGCTTGGTGATATCAAGACTGACGTTGAGGAGATTGATGAGAAAACAGGAAATCATTATGATATGATCTTTCCATTAACTAGAGCCACAACAGTTGAAACATTCAGGTAAGTTGTTCATTAGGACATTGTCTTTCCATTAACTGGAGTTTTTCAGTCAAATTTAAAATATTCACAAAATAATGTTATAGTGATAATGATATTCCGTTCATTAGAGCAACCACAATTGAGAAATTCTGATATGTCGCTAATCATTATATCATCGTTTTATTAAATAGTGTCGCTCACTATTTCGTTAAAACACGTAAGTATGTTATTAAACTATTAACATTTAATCGTGTCATCCTCAAATATGGTTTAAACAGGTAGTTATCGCACTGCATTTAAGACATGTAAGTTCTTTTGACATTTAACTATTGCACCTACCTAAAAAGCTTATCATCAGTTATACTATTTAAGTGATTTATTTCTGATCTGTTGAGTGATATTTGCAGTATAAATTTTTACTTTGTTTGTGATCTTGACTGAGCTGATAAATTTATACTTATTTAAAACATGCTCTCTTTATATTGGTGTTTAAAGTGATTTTTCTTGATAATATTAATTTTTTTATTGTATTTTCTCAAACAGGAATGACTTTTTTAGAGATTTATCCGCACCTCTCTAATCCAAAACTCATTCGTAGCGATGTTGGTATGGTTGAAACTGTGTAAAGTGTTTTCATTATTTCATTTTTGTGTAAATAAAAATCTGAATTGCAGCTTATAATTGAGGGTGGCTTCTATTCAAGAAAATACGCATATGAACAAGACTACTTAATGACTCATGGTTAATATATCAATATTAAATGTTTCAAATACTATTAACAGATATTTTTAAGAAGACCCTAACTACTATCTATAATTCAAAAAAGATCTTTTCTTTCATATTCCAATCTAGAAAACAAGACGAAATTTTTTTTTAGGTAAATGTAATGTTAAAAATGTTAACGTATATGTTTTTATATGCATACCAAAACAAATGCTTTTTAAAGTCATTCTTTTATATTTACAAATTGCCTTTTCCCTCAAAGTAGCTAGTTGAGTTACAGCTACAGGTATGACTGCAGCAATATTTGGCTCTATTGTATGCGATGACTTTTTATAAATTTTTATACGAGGGAATGTGCCATAATGAAGGAAAATTGTTCCATTCAGAAGTTCTTGGAAGTAAATCACTGGTACTGTTACATATGTGTCAATGGTAATGATATTTGCTCTTTCAAACTTTCAAAGGCAAATTGGGCTGCTAAAACATCTGTATGTCAGCGTGCTGACTTGATAAACTGTTGCAGGGCTCACAAAATAGGCGTACGAGAGTACGATCATACAACACAACAAGAACTTCTTGTTACATAGTTTCTCGTTTCATGTCACATTAAAGTCTCTCTAAAGTGGAGCAATTATCATAATACCCGAGAATAACCATGTTATTAGAATCAAAGTAAATACATTGTAAACAACATTATGGAAGATACTAAACCAGTTTTTTTTATCTAAACATACCTCAACATTTTGTTTCTCTTTTTTCATACTTGCTTTACTAGAATATTGCTACATAGCTTTGTGTATACAGACTCAGATGTAATTTACCCCTCGTTTTTAAATTTTCTGCCATGATGAAGATTTTTTATAATAGCTGTTTCTTTTGTTTTTCCGCTGTTAAGACAATAAAATCTTTTTTTTTTAATTGTGAAGGGAGATAATAAAGATAATAAAGATTTACTTTGTTCTAACTTATCAGTGCTTATAACAATATCAACATTGCAATAAACTTTTTTTTGAAGTAGGTCAAATACAGATTTCTTTTCTTGTGAACCATGTTTAATAATAAAAAAATGCTGCAAGCGTTTGTTTACATTGCCCGCCTCTTTGCATTACAAAACAGAACATTTCAATATGGGTTATATTTTCTTTTTTATGGCTTTTGAATTTGTATTATTTGATAAAACAGCTTTTTTTTTAAAATTTTTTAAAAAATTGAAAATTGAAGCTTTGATAAATTGCTTCTGTATTTTTATGTACTAATTTAGGTAAATCAAAGTAATTGGTTTAACATTATGTTCTTTTTTAGAGGAAAGTATTGTATTCCAATTGTCGACTCACCTGGGATTGCCTTAATAATTACAAAGGAGGAAGAAGGCGCTTCAGCTATGGCCATGTTTGATTCGATACTGGGAGGTTGGCCAATTCTAGTCTTAGTTATCGTGATGGCTACCCTTGCTGGACTTATAATGTGGATTCTTGTAAGTTTCATTATTTACTTTTGCTAAACATTTCAATGTTTTAAATTTGAGTATATTTCAAAATGGTAATTAAATTCTTCCTCATTCTGCTTTTTTATTTAGGACACATATTGGAATGAAGAACAATTTCCTCGGAGCTTTACTGATGGTTTGGGAGAAGGGTTTTGGTGGGCATTTGTAACAATGACAACCGTAGGGTAAAGAATTTATACCTAAAATTATTTTGATTACATTACATCTCTGATGTGTAGTTTAATTATATGTTTTCTATAACAAGGTATGTTTCATTCAAGTTTCCACTTAATGTTTCAAGGGTGTTTTTTCATTATTTGGCTTTCAATCTTGTTATTTTTTCTTATTATTATTTTATAGATATGGTGATATTGCTCCTGTAGGTGTACCAGGCAGGCTTTTTGCTGTGGTGTGGATTTTAACTGGTTTGATCATAATTGCTATTTTTACTGGTGTAATCACAACCTCACTTACTGTTGTTGCCATGACGACTAATGTAAAACTTTATGGCGCTAATGTAAGATTTTGCTTATAATAAAAAAAAAGGTTTATTTTATATCATAATAGTATTCTGGCATATTAGTTATTTATTATATTATAATATGGAATTCTATTAGACACATGCTAAACGCATATGGAGTGCCAATTTATTTAATTCTTCTCGACAAATTTAAACATCAAGAGATGTAGCATGCCAGTTAGTTTATAAACATCAAGAGATGTAGCATGCCAGTTTATAAACATCAAGAGATGTAGCATTCCAGTTTATAAACATTTCATGGCACCTTTTTTGTAGTTGTAGTTTCTGTTCAGCGATGATTAGATATCATCGAAAATCTCCCTTTTACTTTACTTTTCTTTTCTTATTTTTATTACCAAGTCTCATAATTTAATTCAGGACAGATTCAAGATTCAGGGCAGATTCAGCATTAAAAGGAAGAAAATCAAGATTTGCCTATCTGTTTGAGAAATAATTAAAATACTCAAGGACTGTTTTTGACATATTTAAGCAGTTTTTTTCGAAAAGTTATAAGTAATATATCTTAGCAGCATTTAATCTTTTGATCTTTTTATTGGGTAAAGTGTTTAGTTGATTAATTATTTTAAGCATTGGATAAAAAAATGTTTTGAAAAGTAGATATTAGAATAAGTGTTGATTTAGATACATAACTGAATTTCCTATTCAATTTCCTCTTTCAATTCAATACCACAAAATCCTAGCCCATTTAATTCTCTATCTAAATACCATTAGATTATCATTTTACTAAAGAGTTTTAGTGATATAAAGATTCACTGACCTAAAGATCCATTAATCAGATATATTGTCCATATATCCACTGATGAATCAAAGATGCAGAGATCTAAATATTCAGGCATCCATATATCTAGTGATCTAGAAATTCAGTGAAAAAGCACAAAATTGATGGCAGGTATTAATCCTTTTTTCACCCTATCATCTAGGTTCGCTCAGGTGTCTGTGTTTTTGGTATTTTCCTTATATAGTCTTTTGTGTAAAAGTGCTGTTGATAACACTAAAAACTGAGACAAAATATTCCTTTGCGGACTTCAATACAATTTATTACAATACTGATTGGCTGAAGTATAACAAACAACATAAAGATGGCAAAAACAAAGATAGGGTCATCTTCTCCGCAATCAATTTGAATAAGACGTCCATATGTAACAACTCATTAACTTTTTGCTTTTAAAGGCGTTCAAGAGGGCATAAAAAATTTCCTATTATTTTTATTTATGTGTTAACGAAAGTTTTTTTAATGCAAAATAATT
Organism: Euphysa ruthae; assembly: GCA_035046665.1. Lineage (NCBI taxonomy): Eukaryota > Metazoa > Cnidaria > Hydrozoa > Anthoathecata > Corymorphidae > Euphysa > Euphysa ruthae. Next base: position 6,136 of record JAUZNK010096444.1, read on the forward strand.
GTATGATTCTCTGATGGCACTTTTATTAAAGAATTTTTTACAAGAAGATATCTATACTAAACTACTCCCCTATATTTCATTCAAATTTTTCATGAAAAATGAAACAACAAAATAAAAGAGTGTACACATGAAACATAACTGTTGTAAAAATCACTTATTCACTTATACCCCACTTTCATGATTTTGTGCCTGGTTCCGTGATATAAAAGTAATACTTGCTTTTTTTAGATTAGTGCGATAAACAATACTGCTGAATACAGAATGGGTGTCATCAGGAATGCTAAAATGAAAAGTAATTAATTCTCATTATGAATAATTTTAATACTTTGATATTAAGCAGTCCACTAGCCAGAAGGCCTTTTACCACGAAAGTGCTGTTTTGTTGCTTTAATGAGTAGTTAGAGCTCATTGAAGTTGAATCAGCTACATTCAGTTGTTTTTCTATGTAAGGAAAATTTTATATGTTGCTGGGGACAAACCGTTTGGAATTTTAAAAGGCAATATCTTATACACTCCAATACTTTCTGGAGCACGAAAAAGAAGTGGGAACCAAACTAACCATGCGATTGTAATTAACATCTGCATGGAGGAAGTTGGTTGCGATGTATTATCAGTAAAAGTTGAATTTAAGTTAAGTCTTTATAAGATTTTAGACATAACTGTGCCAAAAATATTAAACATGATAAATATTTCTTAGCAAAAATTGTTTTGAGCAGTTCCCTCCATCCAATACAATATGAATACATTGCTATTTTTTGTGTCTTTGTTTTTTTCTTTTGCTCTTTTCAGTATTTTGTATATTTAGGTATGAATAAAAAAGGTATTATTAGGCGAAGCAAGGGATATAATCATTAAGATGTTTTTTTTTTAAATAGATTTTTCGGGTTTTGATACCATGCATCATGCTATGATAAAGCGAGAGGTGAATGGGATGTTACTTGATTCTTATGTGGCAGGATATTACAGTGAAAAAATTAAAGATTTCCGAGTCAACAATATATTCGAGTCAAACTCTGTCTACTGTGCAGTTTTGGGAAATGACCTTAATAAAAAGGTCATTTACAATAAGTTCATAAATTACTTGACTGAGAAAAAGGTGGACATTCTCAGTGATATTGAAGACAACACAGAGTCACCTGCAGTAAGTTCATATGATTCTTCATTATGGAAATGTTTTGCGCTTATAAGATGGTAAATATAATATAGACAATTCAAGTTAATTTAGGCTACTCGTAACTTCAAAAAATTATCATTCTAAAGTCTCTTAAACACATTTTCAAGTCCCTCACAATGGTTAACTATATTTCAAAAATATTTGAGTAAGATGCCGTAATTGATTTAATTAACCATCAGGAAATTATTTGTTAAAATAAAATGTGAGAAGGAGGATTTTTAATCTAAAATATATTTATGAAGAGAAAATATAATCGCTACCACCATATCTCTCCGATAAATGCTTATTCGTAACTTTTATCATCGTCTGTACATATATATATAAAGATAATTATTTCTATAACATGAATTTTAACTGCAAACTACCATTTTTTTGCTGCTTTTATATTAAAATGCAGAATATCTCCGAATATCTTCTTTACTTGTTGGCTTATTCCAGAGTATGGGATTATTTTTTCAGAGGAAATAGAGCTTGTTCTAAAGAGAAAGGTTATTACCTTCTCTCAAAGTTAAACACATTTTAAAGAGCCTCAAAACAAGCTAAAGCAATTTTAAAGTGTCTCCAACACGTTAAACCCACTTTGAAGCTCCAGGTTATTTTTGAAGCAGTTTTAACACTTTTCTTAAGTTTCTTTAGCAAGTAAAACATTTTAACACAATTTTCACTTAAGATGAAACATTCTAAATTTTCTAACTATTTAAGCTCATTTACAAGCCTCTGAAACAAAATATTTTCAATTCTCTGGACGAATTTAGCATGTTTGCAAGTCTGATACCTTTTTGGGAATGGTTGCAACAAGTTAGACCGTTTTTTGAGAACCTCTTATTTTCTAAAGTTTTTATTAAAAAATAGATTTATTTAAATTTTAATTAATGGTGCTTGATTTTTATTTCCTATAGGAACCTGGTGATAGCGCCGCACAGGAAGCAGCAGCAGACTTATTCAGTCCTGGTAATGATTTGTTTATAAAATCAATGTGGGGAACCTGTTCTATGCTTGTTATATTTACCATTCTTGGTTTGATATTTGAGTATGTTTATTTGAGACCAAGACATCGTATGATAGAAGCAGCAAAAAGTAAGTTTTTAAAGCAGCTAAGAGTTGTTCAGAAATCAATTTTTCAGTAGAATCTTTCAGATTTCAAAATTATTCACGGCAGTTTTTTTACATGAAATCTTTATTAAATTCAGTAAACTTAAAACTCAACAAATATACACATAGAACTCATCAAATTATACACGTAGAGCTCAGAAAAAACTTTGAACTCAACAAAATAAACACTTTAAGTGTTATATTTATATATTGCTGAGTTCTAATAGAACTCAGCAATATATACACTTAGATGTTAGCAGCACATGCAGTTGTAAAGTAGCAAGACGTACACTTAGACGTCAATGGAATATGCACTCGAAGTCAGTAACACACACACACACACACACATCGAAATCAATAAAATATGCATTTAGAAATATACTTAAAAAAGTATACTTAGTAAACAATTCATACAAAATTTTATTTAAAACGTCCTGGAAAACTCTATAAAATTGATATAAATTTTAAATTTGAATAGCTTTTTTTTTTTTGCACGAACTTTTAAATTTTGCTAACCCTGGATACGTTTATTTTTCAAAAATTTAAAGACTCAAAATGTTCTTATGAATGTTCGTAACAAAACACCGAAACCACAGAACAGAAATACTTGAATACTACAGTGATAATCTTAAGTTTATTAGTGCATCTGCAATTTTGTCAATTGAATATAATAGCATAAAATAAAATTTTTTTGGCCAAATCTGACCCTGAATTTAAAAAAGATTAGGAAAGATTCTTTAAAATGTAAGGAAAAAAAGTTTATATGCAAGTATATATGACGTTAATTGGTCACCAAGTGGTAGTAATATAATTATTTTTTCCACATAACATAAATATAACTATTGTTCAAAAATAACCTTAGTTTGTTACCAATAACCACATATTTTTATATTTAATAAATGACTTCGATTGCTTATCTACTAACGTAAATATCGTTGTTGTTACCAAATAAAGTTAATTCGTTGTTAAATAATGTATATTATTGTTTTGGTTATAAATTTTGTTGCTTCCCAAATACCCTAAAATGCTGCTATAACTGCCATTATAGAAATAACATGAATAACATATAGATATCAATTGAAATCAATACTATTTTTTTTTCACATTGAACATTCCAAATTTTCAATCAATGTGTCATAAAGTTATTGGTTTTTTTTTTTTTTTTTTTTTGTTTGATGAATTATAATTTTTTTGTTGTAGAAAATCAGAGTATTTGTTATGCGTTGTAATTTAAAATGATTAACCTTATTCTCAGTTTTATCTCAGTTTTATAGTAAGCTACATTTTTTTCATTAAGAAATGGAGATGATAGAGGTTTTTTTGAAGAATGATTTTGTGGGACTAAAAGTCAAAATGAATTCCAGGCCAATTGCTATTGATTTTAAATGCTCGATCTATTGAGGTTTTTACTAAGTGTAATTTATATTTAAAGCTAAGGTTTTTTTTTGACATTAAAACTGAAGTTAAGTTTTTTTTAACAAAATTTATAGTCTACTTTGCTGAGAGTGAAAGTAGGCACTTATAAAAAGAAGCTGTTGTAGTTATATGTAAAATTATCATCCTATTGTAGTATCTCTTTTATGCCTTAAAAACTTTTAAAATCTTCTGGATTATAAGTTATGCTATTTAATATATTCTTTTGGGTATAGAAGCCATAATAAAATTATGTTCAAGTATAAAAGCCATAATATAATTAATTCATTAAATAATTACTCACAATTAATTTAAACTCCTTTATTCGTTTTTGTAACCAACATTTGCTTCCATACAAAGCAGCTGCTAGCAAACTCAAAGAATACTGAAGCACTAATAAAAATAATTTGATTGTAGAAATTCATCCTGGGATAACAAAAAAAAAAAAAGCTAGCTGTAAAAATATCTCAAAAATAAATATATACGCTCCAGCAAAATATATGCCCCAGCAAAATTTTTGTCTGTGGAATGAAACAAAATAATGATTATACCTTAGACCTTGAAATGGTAGAGTCTAAAGACGTGAAAGATATGGCTAATCGAGCTCGGATTTTAAAGGAATGTTTGCTAAAGGAAGTAACTGAGTTTTACGACAGGTGGTCAGAAAAATTGAATTTACTCACCCGTAAACATAAATTGCAACAAGAAGCAATGATGGCTAGAGGTTTGTAATAATTTTTTGACAATTAAAACTGTGGTCACGATTTGAATTTTTGCAGAGAAATCCTATTGCAAAATTTTGTCGCAGATATTAGCTCTTCTAAAATATCTGCTTAAAGATAATATATGTAAAGTGTGCACTTACTTTCGTCAAGTTCAAAATCTATATCTGAAACCTTTCAGGAGTGATATGTTGTTTGAATTCATCAACATTAGAGGTAATGAATTCCAAATAATGATACTGCTGTAAAGTACCCTTGGATCTATCTATACCTGTACCCTATCTATACCCTTGGATCAAGGAGTTGTTAAATTGTTATATGATTAAAAAATTTCACACATTAGCAATCTTAGATTGCTAATATAAATTATAAATTCGCTTGTTCATTTATTTATCTTGCATTAGCGCATATATAGTCGTAAATAAATAATATAATCTATAAACACTAATTCAAACCAACAAAATATTTTTGGTTTTCTAAAAATAAAGTATAACAGTATAAATCAGTATAAATTAACAACAAATGCTGCAGGTGCATACTCCATTTAGAAAGACATTTTCTGAAACAAAACAATGATTTACACTGTTTTATACCATTTGGAACACTTTTCCTAATAGCTTTCATCAACAGAGAGTTAGTTCCGTACGTGGATGGTACATTCAGCGAGAACGCTGGATGGAGTTTTAAAATGCATCCGTTTCTCATGGTAGTAAAGTAGATCTTTTATTTAAAATTTTGCCCTCATTAGCTCTGGATTCAATGTATTAACTGACTTGCACGTTTCAAATCTTTTCATAGAAAATGGAGATGTTTTGTATGAATACTGTTGATGTTTATCAAAGCTTAATTTAAAGCTTTAAAGGATTGTTCTAAGTGCACCTTTTTGTATGCTGTGGATCAAATGGTATTCTAACAAAACATCCAGATTAAAGGACAATCCAAAAATTAACTTTTAAGATAAATATGAACAAGAGTACGGGTTTATATAACGCTCAAAAGCTTACGAATCCTAATCAAGCAACTGAGCTTGTTACTGGCTTTTACACAGGACTTTTGAATATGAGTTGAAAAATTTAGTTTATAATCTATCGTAATCCCAAGAATCAGAACTTACTTTTTTTGTATCAATATTCTTAATAAATATATAAGCACTATTGGGGGCAATCTTTGAAACTTTGCAGGATTAAGTGCCATAGAATTAAAACAGAACCATTGTTGTAATCTAGCAACATCGTTGTCAAGACAAAAGAGAACATTTTCTAAAGAAGTATCACAAGAGTATTGTCGCCTGCAAAGTTACAAATATCACAATCTAGTACAAAAAAGAATTTGTTTAAAAAAATATTTAATCAAAGAGGTCCAAGTATAGACCCTTGAGGAATGCCAATGATAATATTTAACCGTTTGCTAAAAATAGATCCCAACTTTACCCTTTATTTTCTTGAGTGAAAGTAACTTTTTACAAAACGTAGGCTTTTATCAGAGAAACTGTACGCAGATAATTTAGCTAAGAACAAATCATGGGGAATACAGTCGTAGGCTTTAGACAAATCCAGGAGGATTGTACCTATTAAGCCTTTCTTGTCTAGACAATGCTTCCACTTCTGATATATATATATATATAATA
>JAUZNK010096455.1:0-28538 GCA_035046665.1 Euphysa ruthae
GATGTTGAAAATTTTCTCATAAATAAATAAATAAATACGTTTATCGTCAAAAGTGAAGTTTTTTATTAAGTTATTATTAATTAAAAATTTATTTATTAATTAAAATTAATTAATTAATTTATTAATTAAAAATTATTAGTGATGACACTTAAAGAATAATTATAGTTATAATTAAAAATCACACTCTTCCTGGTTTTGCATAGTATGTGTAGATGATCTATTTCCATTCAGTGGTGTCGCTGATAATGACCTTAAATTAATAAATCTATAAATTCCATGACCTTAATAAATTTCCACTTAATATAAGTCTAACGATATTAATATATAAAATTTATATGATAGTTATAAAAAATTTGATTATCATTTTTTATCTCAAGAATTTTATCTAAAGTGGATAAATTTTTTTCTAATCATATAAATTGTAAATACTTTGACATTGGTGGTTTCTGCTCTTCTAACTTACACATTAAGAATTTATTTTCCGCTTTTCATTTAACGGTCTTGTCTTTAACTACTCGTTTTGATGAGTTATCTGCAATGCTTTCATTGTTAAATTTTGATTTCAGTATAATTGTTTTAACTGAAACAAGAATTCAACAAAATAGTAGCTTATAAATTCCAATATCAATGGAAGGTTATAGTTATGAACACAATCCAACTGAATCTTCTTGTTGAGGTACTCTTTTGTACAAATCAAACAAAGTTAATTACAAACCCAGAAATGATCTACTAATGTATAAACTTTTACAGTTTAACACAATTTTTGTAGAGATTATTCTTCCCAGATAAGGTAATTTAATTGTTGGAAGCATTTACAAACATCCTTGTTTGTCAATAAATGAATTCAATAATACTATTTTTCCTGTACTACAACAAACTTCAAGGGAAGAAAAAACTTTTAAGATTCTTTTAAGGGAGTTTATCTGGTAAAGTTTAGTACCGATGTTAGTACATCTAAATTTTTTATTCTTATTTCTTCTTATAATCTCTTACCTCATATAATTCTTCCCACAAGAATAACTAATACATCTCAAACTCTCATTGACAATATATTTTCTAACACGACAAGTTCTAAAGTGATATCGGGTAATCTAACTTCGTCTGTACCTAACCATATTCCTCAGTTTTTTATTTATTCTGAAAATTTTTTCCTAGAAATCACAATTAAAGGAATATTAATAATTACAACAAAGCTGTAGTTTCAACTCTTTTTTTGGTCATTTTGCTTGTGGTATATTTATAGATCTTCAAAAGGCTATTGATACAGTAGATCATCGAATTCTAAACTTGTCTATTATGGCGCCCGTGGAATTGTTAAAAACTGGTTCTACTCATACTGTGTACCCAATCGTTCCGCTCTTGGATCACTAATCTTTTTAATGATTTAAATTTTGCTGTTAAAAACTCCAAAGTTCACCATTTTGCAGATGATACTAACCTCTTATGTATTAAAAAATCAATGAAATTATTTGAAATTAAAAAAGTTAACTGTGATCTTAAAGGTATTACTGATTGGTTAAATGTTAATCGTATATCACGAAACGTAAGCAAGACAGAATTTGTTATATTTCGAAGCCCTAGGAAATCTTTTGATTTTGATCAGTTTAAAACTTCAAATGGTAAACTTAAATCTCCACACTTAAAACATTTTGGCAATTTACTTGATGACCATTTGTCATGGAAACCTCATAACAATAAACTTATTAAAAAAACTCAATCGATCAAATTCTATTCTTTCAAAAGTTCTTCATTTTGTTAATAAAAGTACTATTCGTTCCCTTTGCTTTTGTTATTTTCATCTCATATAAATCATTACTGCCAGGTATGGGGACAGAGTGGTAACTATCATCTAAATAAAATACTATCATTTCAATGCTCTTCTTTAAGAAAAATTAATTTCAAGCCTTTTTGTTCTGATACTTCTTCCTTGTTTCGAAGTTTAAATATTCCATTGTTCTCTAATCTAGTCGCAACCATGATACAACTATTTTTATTTATTTTTAATATAAAACTGAAATATACTTGTCACTACTTATTTATATATAAAGTTGAAGAATTAATTTTTGTATTTATCGGTTGTAACTAATAATTGAGGTAAAAAAAATAATTTTATCTTATCGTATCTTAAAGAATTTCATATAACAGATACAAAACAAAACAGATACTAACAAAAAAAACTTTTTCTATGAATTGTAAATTTTAGAACTTGAAATTGAAAAAATCTAACAATATTATGAATATTCTAAATACCAAAAAAAAAAAAAAAAATTTTTCAGAGAAAATAAATGAACAGTTACTGGAACTTTTTTTCTCAGTTTCCATAACAGGCCAGAAATTATGAAAAAAATAAATTAATTACCAAGCTGTTTTGGGTTAAAGCTAGGGTTGTTCTTCAGCAAATCACCAGAGCTCTTCTTATGATCGATTTCGTTAAAGAAACAGAAATTTGTAGCTTTTCGGAAGACAAAATTTTACTCGTAAGTGAGAACTTATGGAAGACTTTGATTTAAAAAGTTATTGCTGACTTCAAGAGCTAATGTGTGGTGCGCCTTGCAAAGGCCAACAAGCTCATAATCAAGAACTAATGTGTGGTGCACCTTGCAAAGGCCAACAAGCTCACAACTTTATTCATTGATGGAATAAAGTAGTAAAGACATCAATCAAATTAAAAATAAATATTTATTTGAAATAATTATTAACTGTGAAATAAATATTTTTGTAAGACAAACAATAAATAAAACAGTTTGGTTTCCAAACAAGACATCTCAATCTCAATCATTCTTGTTGCCTAACATCAAAACAAGCATGTAAGTTCTGCAGGGAAAGTAGCAAATTTATGGTAAAAATTACAATTCCATTTTAATTTAGAATCTTAACCAGCTAAGAAAACAGATCTTCATCAGAAAACAGATATTTCTAAGCTTCAGATAATAACTTGAACATTTATGCAATTGCTTCACCTACGTATATTTTAAATCTTATGGTTATTTATTAGCAAATTTATTAACATTATTATTATTATTATTTTAATTTTTATTTTAACCTATCATGCAAAAACAGTTGTTTTAGTGTATTTTTGTGAGTATAAAATACTATATATAATATGCATTATATTATAATGTACTCTTATATTATTCAGTATTTAATAGCAAGAGTAAAAAATTTATAGACAAATAGAAAAGATGACAAATGATAAAAAAACTTTAAATATATATAAATATCTTTAGTAATGGTGAAAATAACTATATGTGCCTTCATTGTGAGATTTTAAGCAAGAAAAATCCCTATTCATAGATCATGTAAAAGCCTTCTAATATATAAAATTCAAATTCTTACCGTCACATGTACAATCTCTCAGAACACGTTTAAGGCTTGCGTTGTCATTATCTATATCACTCTTTCTGTATCTTTTTAATTCAAATGCTTTTTCAGAAGAAGATTTTGATCGTTCTGTAATTTGAAAGATCAAAGATTTTGAAAGCTTCTCAAGAGAAAATGTTCAGCTTAATTAAACTTATCGTTTTAAAGGTATTCAAATTTCTTTGAATTTTCAAAATCTTTTTTCATGATATTAACAATCCTTGAAATTCCAAAGACATTCACATTCAGGTACTTTTCCTTGAACAACTAGCACTTTAACTTTAAAACATGTAGGGTTTAATTTTTTTGAAAACTATATTTTACCATATGTAAATATTTTGTATATCATTAGAAACATAATTTCATGCTGAACTAAAGGCATAGTAACTAACTGGTATGTTTGGACATGCTGCAAATATTCAGAGTTATGGGATCTCAAATTCAAAAAATTGAAGTAATTTTTTTACCAAATTTTCAAAATTTGTAGACAAAAGGCATAATCTAAAAACAAAATTTTAATAACTCTTAGAAATCAGTGGTGAAAAAAATTTTTTTCATAAGTGACTTGAAAAAATTTAAAGCTTAGCTTATAGTGCTCTTCCAAAAAATACCTCTGTTTATGCTATCAGGAAGTAAGTCAAATCGATGAGCCCTCAAATATACAAAAGTAAATTTTAGATGATGGGTCCTCTGTATATTGAAATTACCTTTCTACATACGATTAATTGGCTCAAAGAAAGTGGCTGATTTTTCGTTTTTAAGAAAGCTGATATAAAAATAACTGGAAGAACTAAGAGTCATTGAGGAATTTCAAAACTGGTCTGATTATCAAAAATAACAACAGAAACTTTGCAAATATCGATTAATCAACCAAACATACAAACAAAACAGAAAATTGATAAATATCGATATATCTTTGGATTTTAGAAAATCCGAGAGCATTATTGAAATGGACTATTGTTGGCCGTATCATTGCTAAAATTTTGAGGTGTTAAAGATATGAAACACATCATGAAAATTATGATTTATTTAAAATTAAATTTTGGTTTAACATAAAATAATTGTATAATGACTTTACAGAGTATGGCAATCCCTTCAGAGAGCAAAAAAAAAGTTATTAACTTTTCGATGAAGATTTTTAAAAAATCGTGATCTCAGTTGGTTTTTATTGGAAAGCAGCCTGAAACCAAGAAAATTTATAATTTTGTTTAAACTTTGCAACTTTCGGAAATAAATGCAAAAAATAACAAAAAAGTCAAAAAGAAAAATCACAAGTCTCAACACTGACCGAAAGTCGTATTGCAATATTTTTATTGTATGCTAGACACAAAGTGATCTTGACTTCTTTGTACACAAAAACCATTCATATCTGGTATTTCTATTACAACATAGCAAGTTACAGATGTTTGCACAATACTTTAACTACTGATGAATTAAAAAATATAAAAATTAAAGTTATTGTTGGTGCTACATTAGTTAGTATAAATCTTAAAAGAGACGCAACTTCTTACGGCACCTAATGTGAGGATTTAAAAGACAGCCTATTGGTAATTGGATAGGGAGTCACAATATCGTCTTTGAGGTGTACAGGGAGAATAGTCCAAATAAAAGAAAACCAAAGTATTGCAAAAAGAATTTTAATTACGGGAGACACAGCAATTTAGCAAAATAACAAAACTATGCTGAATCAGATTTTAAATGCCATTGATAAAAACGTTAACGTTAAAGATGAATCTTTAACCACAGATGACTTCGTGTAACCACAAAAAGACAAAAGACTCATTCTTCATGTGCTTGAAATTTGAAATATTGTTGTGTTAAGCAATCTCACTATTAATAAAAAATCAGAGAAAAAAATCAAAATACTTTTTCCTTTTCTTTTTCTTTACAAGTAAGGCAAGCTAAACCTTGAAGATTTCAAAATATATTATAGACTAAAAATTTGTAATAGAATTTCATAATTGACTTACTGAGATTTTCAAAAGGTTCCACAACATCAATAGGTATCAATATCCCAGACAGTTTTACACCTGAAAGATAAATCAATTGTTAATTTAAATCAAAGGAAAACTATTAAGTATTAAAGCTCAAAATGTTTCAAAGCATTAAAGTTCAAAATGTTTCAAAGCATTAAAGTTCAAAATGTTTAAAAGTATTAAAGTTCAAAATGTTTTAAAGAATTAAAGTTCAAAATGTTTCAAAGCATTAAAGTTCAAAATGTTTCAAAGCATTGAAGTTCAAAATGTTTTAAAGCATTAAAGTTCAAAATGTTTTAAAGCATTAAAGTTCAAAATGTTTCAAAGCATTAAAGTTTAAAATGTTTCAAAGCATTAAAGTTCAAAATGTTTTAAAGTATTGAAGTTCAAAATGTTTTAAAGCATTAAAGTTTAAAATGTTTCAAAGCATTAAAGTTCAAAATGTTTCAAAGCATTAAAGTTCAAAATGTTTCAAAGCATTAAAGTTCAAAATGTTTTAAAGTATTAAAGTTCAAAATGTTTCAAAGCATTAAAGTTCAAAATGTTTTAAAGTATTAAAGTTCAAAACGTTTCAAAGCATTAAAGTTTAAAATGTTTCAAAGCATTAAAGTTCAAAATGTTTTAAAGTATTAAAGTTGAAAATGTTTTAAAGCATTAAAGTTCAAAATGTTTTAAAGTATTAAAGTTGAAAATGTTTTAAATGCATTAAAGTTTAAAATGTTTCAAAGCATTAAAGTTCAAAATGTTTTAAAGCATTAAAGTTCAAAATTTTTTAAAGTATTAAAGTTCAAAATGTTTTAAAGCATTAAAGTTCAAAATGTTTCAAAGCATTAAAGTTCAAAATGTTTTAAAGTATTAAAGTTCAAAATGTTTCAAAGCATTAAAGTTTAAAATGTTTCAAAGCATTAAAGTTCAAAATGTTTTAAAGTATTAAAGTTTAAAATGTTTCAAAGCATTAAAGTTCAAAATGTTTTAAAGCATTAAAGTTTAAAATGTTTCAAAGCATTAAAGTTTAAAATGTTTTAAAGTATTAAAGTTCAAAATGTTTTAAAGCATTAAAGTTCAAAATGTTTCAAAGCATTAAAGTTTAAAATGTTTCAAAGCATTAAAGTTCAAAATGTTTTAAAGTATTAAAGTTCAAAATGTTTTAAAGCATTAAAGTTCAAAATGTTTCAAAGCATTAAAGTTCAAAATGTTTCAAAGCATTAAAGTTTAAAATGTTTCAAAGTATTAAAGTTCAAAATGTTTTAAAGTATTAAAGTTTAAAATGTTTCAAAGCAATAAAGTTTAAAATGTTTCAAAGCATTAAAGTTCAAAATGTTTCAAAGCATTAAAGTTTAAAATGTTTCAAAGCATTAAAGTTCAAAATGTTTTAAAGTATTAAAGTTCAAAATGTTTATCAAAAGATTGACTTTTTTAAAGTATTAAAGTTTAAAATGCTTATATTAAAAGATTGACTTTTTAGAGAAATTTTTTCATACATTTGAGATAACATGGTCACTGAAAATATTTTTGTCTTTTATTACAATATTTAGCACTGATGTTATTTAGATATTAATTTTATTAATATTTTGTTGAGCTAAAATATAAGTAGTAAACATCAAACATTATTGATTTTTGTAATCAAAACAGTCATTGTTGTCTCTACTTTTGCAGCAAACACCCCAAAAAGGGGCACACACTAGGAAACTTGCCACCCAAGGATGATCCTCTAGCGGAGTAAACTATCCGCACAAGAACCAAACTTGTATCTCCCCTGTTTAACAGTAGAACACACTTAATACACATTGCTATTCATAGAATGCAAACAAACTATTTACTTAATTGTGTGTAAATAGTTACATTAATAATAAAATATCTACTATCAAATTTGATAGCAGATATCAAAAATGACTTCCAAAGCTATTCTATCTATCTTTTTTAACTCTCTAATCATATTCTTCTCTTTAAGATCACTTCCAACTACCTCAGGTCTTCCTTTCGCTCGTAGAGTCTCTTCATAATATATTATTCCATTGCACCTTTCTACACCGAATAAATTATAGAACTAGCAGCCTGAGGTCCTATTACAGTAATACAATTAAATTAAACTTATGAGTCATTCCATGTCTGGAATTTGCATATCTAAATTAGATAAAGAAAAAATGAATATACCATCTTTTTAAAAAGAGAAGCACATGGTGGAGAGGCAAAAGGCACGTGTTTCACTGCTTTAGAGCGATGAAGAAAGTGCACAAAAAATAAGACTTCCAGCAAAACACGGCCGTTTTGCATTTTTCAATATTTGAAATAGAGATAGAGTTTTTCGAATTGTTCATTTTCAACCCTTGCATTTCATTTCATCCTTTTTTTGCTAAGTAATGTTTCCTTTTTTATACCGTGGATGGTCATACCGCGGTCATACCTTGGGTGGTTTATACCGTGGGTGGTCATCTTTTAATAAGTTCGTCTTTCGATGATCACCCGCAGAAAAATAAATATATTCTTTAATGGCAAAAAGAAATTTTGTTGTGGAATCTAGTACCACGTTAGCTTGTATTGATTTGGAGTTATGTTTTTACTGTCAGTTTATTACAATAGAAAAGTTACTATCCTAATCTTGTAAAACATCACATCACGAGATTCCGTAAACCCATTTTATATACTGTGTTGAAGTTTGATGAATGCAAAATTATATCTTTGCTTACAACTTCTTAACTAACGAACTACACATGGAAAGCTCTCTATTCTCTTTCAAGTTCTAAACTCATGGAATAAAAAAAAAAGACCTAATAAAACACAGAACACTAGTAAATACAAGGAATGAAATAACAAGGAAAATACACAAATATTATATTCAACGTACAGCTAAAATATTTTTTCCTTTTGTTTAGAATCTACATTTCTACATAGAACGAAAATAATAAGGACAATGAGAGAAAAATTTTAATCTTCTTCGTATTCTATTCTAATAATTTTGTATTTATTTTTTTATTTATTTATCATTTTAATATTCTTACTATTACTTTTTTTTTAATGGTTTCAAATAATATTATTGTTATTAAATATTTTATTATTGTTATTATTATTGTTATTTACTTATTATTTTTTTAATTATTACGATTATTACAATCATTTCCCCCTGTTACTTAGACAGACACCACCAATTATAGTGCTTTTTTTATTCTTTTTTTTTTTTTTCTTTTCTTTTCTTTTATAAATTTTTTGTTAATTTATTTTACATTCTTCTTTTTAAGAATCTTTTGTCGTAATAACTAGATGCACATATTTTTCTAGTATATTTTTTTACTATTGGTGTATTACCTCGCGATAAAAATTTTATAGATTTTTAAATTGTATATAATAATAAAGTGGAAATAAATGATTGATTGATTGATTGATTGCATATGAAAATATTGCCAAAAATTAATTTCAAGAGCTTAATTGTCCACAAATTAAAATATTATTTCCGGAATTCCAGATAAATGATCATTTATCTTAGCTTTTACCAGGTAATAATGGAATGTTTCATAACTTTTGCAAAAAAAAATTTAGTAATTTGAATCTAGAGAAAGCAATAAGAAGACAAAAATTAGGTGAATAGCGCGAGAAAAATAACAATGTCACCACTGATATAATTGATGGAAATACAGGAGAATCTTCCAAAACTGTGAAAACGAGGAACAGCCCATCTTCGCCTACTAACATTTAAAATAAGTGCTTTTTTTGTGATGAAGCAATAATGAGACGGACGCTTCATAAAGTATCTTCATAAGTATCGTTTTTAACTCAGAAACTAAGGTAAGAAAGTATGCAACTATAGCAGAGGATAATGCCTATTGAGTATTAAGGATAATCCAATAGTAGAGGATAATCCCTATTGAGTAAACTTAGCTCTAGTGACATGGCTCAGGATGCAGTTTACCACACTAGCTGTCTTTTAGTTCTTTATCGAAGTGCCCGAAAAAAACAGCTTAACTATAGTGATCATGAAAAAAAATTCGTGGAATTGCTCTTGCAGAGCTAATATCATTCATTGAGCAAAGTGCTAAAAACCAAAATGATTTCCCTGTGTTTTATTATTTTTTTTTTTTCTTTTTTTTTTTCGATTAAATTCCAAATTTACAATGGACGAATAAAAAATAAAAATAAAAAAAAAGAAAAGTATATATAGTTAATTGATTAACTATATTAATTACAGTTTTACAATTATGTATGCTTCACATAAATGCAATGACTAACCAACTTCATTCATTTACTTTACTAACTGTCTAACAGTATTGTACTAGTAATGTATTTATGCCTTGATAATGATATTTGAAATATCGAAACATGTCGTTAAAAAAATTAAAAATGTTGTCATTCTTCTCAAAGTTATATATATATATATATAACTAGCATCCTATATATATAAAAACCTAGCATCAAAGAGATTGGATATACCTCCAATTCAAAAACTTTGTCAAGGAGGAATATTCTGTTATGAGTATACAAGAGACAGTGTAAGAAGAACTGTTCAGTGGTTTCAGATTCTAAAATTCCACAATTACAGGTAGGAACAGGCGTATCGGCAAAGTTATGACGTACTTATGCTCTTTTAAATGACTAAACCCAACTCGTAAACGAGTAAGAGTGAACTTGATTGCCTTATTTCTGGATCAAGTTTGTTCCATTCTTTGGTGGAATAAGGGAAAAAAAGAGTTACTGAAATAGCTATTACGATAAGAAAAAACATTAAACGACTATCATTGCGCGACTGAGCAGGAGTAGGTAAAAAATTTGTTAAATATCGAGGCGCATTTCCCGCTATTATATTATAAAATGAGACTAACCTACGATACCAAATTCTTTCTAGTAAGTTTTCTAAGCCATATTCTTGGTAGAGCTTTCCCTCGATGTTTTCTTGATAGCTCCTGTTTTACAATGGAAGCGTTAAATCGTACGGATTCAATTTTTTTACAGAAAGAATCATTATGAGGCTGAACATATATTACGTTAGCATAATCTAGATGGGGAAGTACAATTGATTTTTATAAGGTGAGCAGAGATTTTCTGGGCAGTGTTCGCGATATTAGTTTGATAAGACCTATTCCTTTATTAGCTTTAGAAATCTTATCATTTAGATAGTGATCAAATTTTGGTTTTCCATGAAGAAGTAATCCTAGATGTTTTTGATAAGGCACAATTGAAACAGAAGAGTCATTAAAATAAAGACGTGTTTGCAAAACTGGAATTCTTTTTTTTTTCAGAAATCAGCAATTCTGCGGCCTGTTTATTAGGTTCAGTATTAAAAAGACATTTTACCCAGTTTTTAACAACAGCGAAATTAAGTGCACTAAAAGTTTTTTCTACGCAATTCACAGTAGAAAAATAGGTGTATCATCAGCAAACAGTTTATTGGATGATAATAAATCATTGGGCAAGTCATTGATGTAGATGAGAAAAATCAGAGGTCCTAAGACAGATCCCTTTGTAACTCCAGCAGTTGTATCATTCCAGGAGGAATTTACACCGTTTAATACAACTCTTTGTTTCCTATTTTTCAAGTGATTCTAAAACTTCTACATTAACACCAAAATTTTTTAATTTAAAAAGGAGACCTTCTATCGAACGCTTTTGACATACCAAGAAACACACCTCTGGTTTCAAGAAAGGGTTGCCATTTAAGGCTTGATATATCTCATGTAATATAATTTCCACATATTTGGATAATTTTTATTGATATGTATATCATCAAATCAAATATGAGCTTTATTAAAGCAAGAATTAAAACTCCCAACCTCTATTCCATTGAATTTTTGTTGTCGTCATGTCAACAAGAAACTTTTCCTTGACATCATTGAAACTTTTTAGAAAAATCAGGTATTCGCTTACAGATAAAACAAAAGTATAATCAACAGATATTAAGGCTAAAATAAGATATAGAACAATAAAATTATTGAGGTTCTAAAATTTATTATTAATTATTAAGTTTTGTTAAATTTGTGTACGAAGGTTAGTATGGTTGTTGGTATACAATAGAATAAAGTCATATAGCGTGACAGTGATGGCTACAAAAAGACAATGATAGTAATTCAATTAAGTGGCTTGTTATAAGCTCAACATTATTACGAACATAATAACAACATTAATATAAAAAATGCGATAATATAAACCCTGTAAATTTCTCCTACAAAAGAATGCAATTCCTAAACAATAACATTTTATCTGATGTTAAAAAAAAAACATCAGATAGTACAACAAGGTTAACACAAAAGAGACAAAAATTTTAATTTGTTAAAAACAAAATAATGATTATCCAGCAACAAAATATTGAATGCGATCGAAATAATTTCAAAAGATGATTTTCTCCAGTTCGTCAAAATTTGACCAAGTTTGTCTTTGAGACCACAGTTAATGTCAGCGTAAACAAGCATGAAATTTGCCTTGCCATCAACACACGAACCCCCCTTTTAATTTACTGAATTAAGTAATTAACTGAATTAGCAGTAATATACAAAGATAAATTGGCGCAACTGGGAGTTCATTATCCAAACCGAATTCACACAACCAAGTTATGAAATCGCATTATAGCTCATTTCAAAAAAATAGTTGAGTACAAGAATAACAAAAATAGTTATTTAGTATTTGATTCTGATATGGCTCAGCCCTAAAGTAATCTGTAACCTGACTATGATGACGAAGCTTTTATTCTTTCAAAAGCTCCGAGTATATTGTGAAGAGACATGTTTAACAAAACTAACAAAGAAGTCGATGGGAAATTTACCACTTGCAATCAACATGATTTTCTACCTTAATCTGTTAAGTGACTCATCGGAATGATATTACATAGAACTAGCATAGCATCAACAAATAAAATGATTGAACAGCCCTCACTTAGCATATCTCAGTTGTTAATGTTCATTGCTGTTAAACGACAGAGAAAGTGATACAACTGATCGTATCATACATAATCAAGAGAACCACACTTAGCTGTATACATAGGTATGTTGGTCCATTCAAAAACTAGAAAGAAGGGTAAAATTGATAGGATGAATGAGCTTGGATTATCGATTTCGTATTACAAAATCTTATAATAAGGGGAAATCTTGCATGTTCTCGATAACAATCTTATGAATTTTCTAAAAAAGTTGTGTTTACAACATCTGTTCTTGATAATATAAATGATAATCCTAGTTCAACAACTTCACAAGAATCTTTCCATGGAACTGGAATATCCATATTTCAACATCCAACTATAAACAAACCAGATGTATCAAGATTTCATAAACCTTGGAATAATGTATCAAGTAAAATGTTGCATCAATTACAAGAGAAATACACCAATATCAAACTACAGTTATTGCAAGTAGAACAAAAATAGACCCCATTGAAAATACAGATGACATCATCAAGTCTACCATGACGCTGATATAAGTATTAAAATTCAACATTATATTTTTATTTTAAAAAATTAAACACTTTACTCTACATATTCTAAAACATTTAAATATGCAAGTAAAGTTTAAGTAAGTGATATCTATTTTGAGTCATACCTTACCATTTGAAACAAAAAATTTTTTTTCATCTAGTCATAAATAAATTATCTACTACTATGTAAACATTTTCTGAATGATCGATAATGCTTTGTTGTTTTTCAAAATCTTCAAATCAAAATACAAGTGTTAAATAACAATCATGAAGCTTCTAGTCTTAGTTTTTTATACATACTTCTACAATTATACATTTATAAAGTCTTGATTCTGCTGTATCATAAGAATATATTTTCTAATGGAATCTTACAAAAATTTCCAAGATTTTATGGGTTTTTTTTTTTTAATGTGGCTTGATCATGTTCATAACCAAATATCCTCTGGAACTCAGGAAATAAATACTCAACTTTCATGGTGAGCATTTCACGCATCTAATAAGTATCATGCCAAGTAAATAACTGACTTGTATGCATTATTACCTTTGCTTCTTAATGACTCAAAGTCTTTTGCTATGATTCAACATGGAATGGATGTTATAAAGCGAGCAGTTAGTTTCCTTAACTAAGATCAAATGCCCGTCATGACTGTAGATCAACCTCTGTATGTAATCGCATAACAAATCCAATGGAAATGGAGTAGCGATTACGATAAAGATAAATATGCTATTGTGATGGATGAGTTACACATTGAGATGACAGCACTGATAATGTTGGGTAAGTGGTTGGAGGACAGTGCTTGCTCAATGCATTGACAGAAGCAAGCATAGCGTCATCTGAAACTGATCAGTCATTTACTTATGCTTCACATGTTTCCAGAACTTGACTTGCTCATCAAATCTCAGCCTGTACACTTCATATATTGATGAACAAAGCATATGAAAAGTATATATCTTCAACAAACTTTCCACTTAAATTCTCCCAATGGCGATGAAAATTTGAACTGGAATATCCACAATTTCTATTCTGGCCTACAGTGATCTACAACTGATCTATAACTAATCATGCTACTTTTTGTATGTCCTATGCGATCAAAGGATTTTAGTTCATATAAAAAAGCCATAAGAAGTATTCTTCTGTGGTTTTTTGCCCTAGATTACTTTCATTATGCTAGATGGTTGACTGCACACTTATGTGATATGCAAGAATTAATAAAGGGATATTTGTTGTTTCGAAAACTAAGAGATCTTTTTCTTTAATTGGCATCGATCATTCACACAAGCAAAACAACAAATGTGTAAAAGGAGATGGCGGTATTGATTATTAAGTGTCTAGTTATAAGTTTGCATAAATTTTTTTTAGGTAGATGACTGGTAATTTAAAAAAGAGATTTTTAAATAAATATTATCACGAATATATCAATTAATTTAATAAAAAAACTATGATTACTTTCAGGTGCGATTGGGTTAATTGGAGATTCTACTTTTACGACGGATTGTATGTTGACCAGAAGTTACCTGTTATATCAACGAGTTAAACTTTACCACATAGTAATCAAGACAACAACAACAGTTTAAACACCACAAACAAACAACTAGTTTCCAAAAAATATTTGGAAAAAAGTCAGTGACTTAGTATCAGTGTTTTTACAAATGGGTAACCCTTTTATGGAAGAAACAAAAGATCTTCTAGTTCTAGACATACGTGATACTATGGATGCACAAGTCATTAAAACTGTTAAAAACATCAAAACAAAGGGAGAACTGCAATTCACAACATTAGTAAAGGTGCGTTTGAAAGGAAATGAATAGTCTTTATTTGATCCGATAAAACTTAACAAGTTTCTATTTTCCAAAATCCCTGCACCAAGAAAAGTAAACTTTACTAAAAATCAAATAACATCGCTAAAAAAGAATTATCATTTTTTTTCATATTTTACATAAGTTGCAATCCCAGAGATAGAAAACTTGCGTTTTCCAGCACAAAAATCAAGCATTTCCACTTTCACTTTCGAAAAATTGGGAAATATGAACTGGAAATAAATCCGACTTAATAATTTGCTAGAAAACTTCTTTGAAAACACCGTCGATCTGCCTACAGCAGATGTTATTATTTTAGAAGGTACAGCAACAACAAATATGCTAAAGCCAGGGTTTGCTAAAACATTTGATGAATACGCCACAAATGTCTATGTGCCCATCATTAAAAAACAATTACAATCTGCTCGTCGAAATGATATTTATATTCTGGGATGTTTATATAGAAACAGAAGAACAAAACGAGGCAAAGGAGTTTGTCGACAAGTGTACAAAGACACTGCAATTCCAGGTAACAGGAATTTTTTTCTTAGAGTTGATAAAAACAAAAACTGAGTTGTTAAAGTTCATTGCAGATGCTGTAGTTAAAATACAAACTCGTATCGGCGTATGATGATTTAATCATTATAAATGGCAGCAACACAGATGTATCATTTATCCCATGAAGAAGCTGACACGCGAATGTTTCTTCACGCAAAAGAAGCTAGTCTAAACGGTCTTAAAAAAGTCATCGTTAGCACTGTAGATACACTGTAGATTCAGTGTTATTACATAGCGCCTACTTCACAAATAAACCATAAAAGAACTTTGGATAGAGTTTGGTACTGGAAAGTTTTTTCCTTATTTTCCAATTCATATACTACCTGAACGTCTTGGAAGACTGAAGTGTATATCATTGCCACTGTTCCATGCTTTTAATAGATGTGATAAAGTCTCTTTTTTTGGCAAAGAAAAAAAACTGCATTGGACACACGGACGAAATACGACGTGGTATTATGAGCGTTTGTACAGTTTTCTGAGCTCCCTTCATTGGCTGTTCTATCTAATCTTATGGATTCCATTAAAAGATTTTTGTCCTTCTCTTCGACGGAATAATCATTTGCTTACATGTCAACCATTGCAGAAAGAATTTTTTTGCAAAGAAAGGAAGACTATTAGAAGGCATACCACCTACCTTCGATGTAAGTAAAGTCCATTTAAAACGATCAGTTTTTCAAACAGGATATTGTTAGTCACAGTCTTTAAACTTTAAGCCCAGACGATTGGGTTGAAAGTCAAACGAAAATGAATTTGAAATGACGTGGATGACGTTATCAAAAGTATCTTCAATATGCCAACAGTTAGTAAATTTTGGGTGTAATCCAGAAATTGGATGTTCATATCGGTGCAAGTGTGTAAAAGCATCATTGAAATACAAAGGTCTTTGAAAATGTGGTGGTGATTGTGAGAGTCAAATTGAAAATAGTCACGACTGTTATTTATTTTTACTAACCTAAGAATCAAATTTGCGTTATTCCGACTTTTTTTTTTTTTTTTTTTGCGGCATTATGATGGATTTATTACATAAAAGGGAGTAAATTTAATAAGAATGATGAATATTTTGCAGTATTTTTAAAGTTCATCTTTTCATTGAAAACATAATACAAAGGACGTTTTGCTGATACTAAGTTCAGAGGTATAAGTTTATATAATTAAAAAAACTTTGATAATTGACTGTGCCTAACATATGCCAAGATAAATAAACATTACACCTTAATCATTTAAATAGTTCAACCCAACCACTATATCTTAGTTTCAGAAATTTTTCAGATTTTTCTGGACTAAGAAATGTGCGAAAAGTAACAGAATTTTTTTCAAAAAAATGCAAAAAACGATATATAAATATTCTATACCAGAATGTTTAGGCCCAGATGAAGAAGAAGAAGAAGAAACAATTTCAAAGACAGTAATTTCAGATAGTACGATTCCACATCTATGTCGCCCACCAAAAACAATTAAATTTCCTCAAAGAATGCTAGGAGGAAGAAATAGATCCTGTGGTTTGATACATTCCCATGGCTACATTACGACACAAGGTATTAAAAATCTTGTGTCATTATATATTAATTATAGCGCAGTGCAGCAGTGAATTGAACAAGCGAGTTTTAAATTCTTTTCTTCGATCGAGCAGTTGTTACTGAAAGCGGTAAATATTGAGTCTACTATGATGATATCGATTTCTCGGCGTTCCCGCAGAACTCCAAATTCTGCAAACCATTTACGCTGGCGGCGAGGTTTCGAACTTTGACGTCATCACAAAACGAATTCTGATGAAATCGAAGTCTTATAGGAAATTTTAGCGTGGTCATCAAAGTCGTATTGGTTGGAAAGGCTACCAGTTCAATACCTGAAAGATCTTTTATCCTTGGCGAGGAGATTAAAAACATGGCTTTGCTCTAGCATGAGCCAAAAGCGCTTCAAGTCATTGACAGCATCATCAACTCACAAGTTCCAAACTGATAATCTGTCGTTGGTTGCGGTTGATAACGAATTTTTTGATACTAAGCCATATAGACTCAAAGTCTTTGGAAAAATTTTAAAATCCTTTTTATATTTTTGTGATTATTCTATTCTCTTATATATTTGTTTCTAAGATACTATGCACTTTTGATTTTTGCTTTATTTTTTATTTATTTTTTTTTTTTTTTAATAATTGTTGACGGGTGACTTCGCCCTGTACATTTCCACGTTTTTACCATTTTTAGATGACGTTTTCCAGCCAAACAATACAAAAAATGCCCAAAAAATTTCCGGGTCTTCATTCACCTATTTGACCTATTTTGGACCCCAAGCCCCAGTTGTTTATTACAATCGCTACGTATCGTTTGAGGCCGTAAGCCTTTTTTTTATCAAAATATAATTTATTTATGCCCCCTTCCCCATTTTAATTTTAACTTTTAGAACACTTGAGTTGTGATATTTGTGATTTTTTGCAAACTTTAGAAAAATATAATTTATTATGAACAAGATTTTAATATGATTGTGGTTAAACCATCAGATATCAGATTTTTGTTGTAAGATTTATTCACGCTTGCCTTAATTAAGTGGCTAACAGAAAATTATTAAAAAAGTATCCATACTTGTTCCGTACTTGATGAACCCTAAAAGAAAATCACAAGTGAATATAAAAACCGATAAATATCATAACTCCAAATAATACCTTCGTTATTTTCCAAGACCTCTGGATATGATTTCAAGCGGAACTCCTTTTCTTTTTTATCTGTATCTATAACTAAAAAATAAATCAAAGATTTACCTAATGTTTCAAAAGTCTAATTCAAAAATAATTCCAAAATTAATATTGAATAAATTTAAAACTTTCAATTTTAATAAAAACTTTTGCAGGACTTCAACCATATAATTTTTAATTAATAATTTTAACAATTCTTATTTATTATTATAAAAAATTATTAATATTTTTTCGCACCACTTCAGTATTACATTATTTTAAATTTGTCTTATTCTTATTCATTTCTTGTATTTGTATTTAAACTTTAATTTTCGTGAAAATAAACCTACATATGAAAAAATTAACTTTTTACACACACATTCATGGTACGAAATTAACAGAAAGGGTTTTAGACCTCCTATTCTCTTGAACCTATAGAACTAACTAAATTTTTTTCTGGTTGATCAACTACAACCAGAAAGAAGTGTTCATATGGTGTAAAAACTTGCTATCCAGAAATACTTATAAAGTTTACTTACATCGCAACATTAGCTCTTGTATTGCGACAAACGCATTATTGAAATTCCAGCTAATTTTATTTGTTCATGTTTTTCAAACAGCATTCTTTATGTAAAAAATTTTTGTTAAACATAAAATTATATTTTGTAAACTGTTATAACACTTTCTATGAATGTGGAATTACTTTTTGAAAAAAAAAAAAAAATTTTTATTATTTAGCCGTACGTCAAAAAAAACAGAGCTACAGCTTCTGATGAGTGCTTTTCAGAAATTTCTGTTCTCATAAGGAAAGCAAGTATAAGAAATAATAATAAAGTAGCATCTCTATGATGTATAGGTTTTCGGCAGCTAAATTTTTCTGGTATTAATTTTCCTTGGATATTAAATACAATTTTAACACATAAACAATGTTAGACACGACTGCTTCAAGTTACTTATTAATAAAACCAATAACTGTAATCATATGGAATCTAGAAAGTTCAAGTATGCCTCTATTCCCACTGCGTACATAAACCCGACATATCTTCAACATTTCTTACAATGCTTTTGTGCTATATAAACGTTCCTATTTACCTTTTTGTAAATTTAAAAACTTCTTTAAAGATTTTCCCACTGCTGCATCATGGCTCTCCTCCGAAGATGATTTTGTTAACTCACTCGTTAAATCTGTAAAACACAAATATGCAAAATAATTAATATCGCAATAATTCTCACCGCTTGAAGAAATTGCTGACATTTAGAGTAATTTTTTGCTATGCGTAGAATTTCAAGCTCGGGCCTTAAAATACTGAAATTATCTTCCCTTCAACTCTTTAAATTCTGCAGTAATGCCATATTTTAATTATATATTAATAATTAATATTATATTATATATTATATTATTATTACATATTTTAATTTGGTTGTATAGAAATTTTTTTTATTTCATAGACTTGTTTA
Source organism: Euphysa ruthae (assembly GCA_035046665.1). Taxonomy (NCBI): domain Eukaryota; kingdom Metazoa; phylum Cnidaria; class Hydrozoa; order Anthoathecata; family Corymorphidae; genus Euphysa; species Euphysa ruthae. Next base: position 19,207 of record JAUZNK010096455.1, read on the forward strand.
GAGAAGTTTTAACTGTTGTTTTATAAAGTTTCATTCAAAAATATTTTAGCGTTGATGAATTGTGCTCATTTCCTAGAAACTCACCGTTTAGCTTATCAATTTTACTTCCAGGCTTAATAATGTTTAAGTTGGATTTTGAAGATTTTTCTTCTTCTAACTTTTTACCATTATTATCATCATCATCATCGTCATCATCATTATTATCTCCCTCATCACCATCATGGTTAACTTTATTATTATCACTGCCCTCTCCTGGTGTTCTCACAGCAGTTAATGCTCCACTACTTTCCTTCTGAGTTGCCTCAGGAGTCTTAAATTCCTTTATTAATCCAGTCAACCCGACACCTAGAAGATAACCGCTTCATTGTTATTCAGCTATCATAATTAATTATCACCTTTAAAAAAATACCACTTCCTCTATAGCTATACCATTAGACTTGATAATTCCAATAATCTATCGTCCAGAAAAAAATAACTTTCATATGTAACTCTAGTTATTATTTCTAGCTCTAATTAACATCTAAATTTCCAATTAATTCGTTCTATCTCAAGTTGTTACAACTTCCTCTAACCAATGCCTCTAAACATAATTATACCTAGTCTTCTAATTATTAAATCTCATTACTATATTGGCATACAATTAATTATTACATACTTATCTTATTATACTTTACCTGAAACTATTCAACTAATTATTCTCTCGCAGTTTTAAAACTCTTTTTGTTTGTTTTATTTTTTTTTTTTTTTATTATTATTTTCTTATTATAATCAGAATTATCTGAGTACAATCACTTTTGTATTATTATTTCTAATGTCCGAGTTTAATTCTATAAACACTATTTTAAATATTTAAATATTTAAAAATAAAAGCAACAGAATTGGTTTTAATTTTAGCCATTCTACCTGAGAGTTAGAAAGTAACCGAAATTCATATTTTAAGGAAAAATCTCCACCTTTGAGGCCAAATTATAATCCAAAATTTTCACTAGTTCTCTAAGAATATTTTAATAAGTCACCTTTCTTATGAAATTTTATAAATAGAAATATAAGTTTAGCCGAAACATAAGAGATAAGATCATCATCGTTAAATTGACGTAGAGGCATTCAAAAATCAGTATAAAAACCTTTGAATATTTCGACTCTGCTGCCTATCAAATCGAAATATTTCTAAGAAGGTAAGTAACGCACAAAAAAAATATAGCCTTTCCGGAGTGGGAATATTAAATTGCGCTTAACTTTCTTAATAGTTTATACCAACCTTTATGATGCGAAGATAATGCTAGCTCATGTGATGACATCAGCAATATAAACAGTAATAAGCGGTGCATACCTGAAAATAGGATTCATAGAAAGTTATGAATGTCAAGGCTGTAGTAATAAATTCTTTTAATAAAAAAAAACTCATGTATAGAAAAACGAGTGCTAGACTGAAAAATGAAATGTTTAGTTCTTCTATCTTTGCTCTTTTCAAACACGTATTTTGAAAAATTTTATAAAACTTATTCTGAAATAATTAAAAATCGCCATGTACTAGTCCAGCTTAAAATCCCCTACCCCTATTAAAAAAATCTTACTTATTACAGACCTAAAGGTGGTACATATGTAAAAAAAAATAAAAATCGTCATATCATGCCGAAGTAATACTTTTGTGTTGACAAATGTGATATAAAATAAGGCAAAAATTATTTTTTTTACGAAAATCCTTAATTATGTGCATAATTAGCTTTATTTGGACGCAAAAATTTGGGTAAATTTTTGTAAAAGATAATTCAAAATGCAAAAATAACTAAGTCTCAAATTTCATATAAAATTTATTTTCTATGCATCACGCTCCACTATATCGATTTTATAAATTTAGAATAAATTTTGACGGACAAAAAGTTACAGAACTCAGAAATAATTATCAGAAAAATCTTGATATCGGCACATGCAACATGTTATTAGGAATAATTGCTCCAAATTTGAAGGCAATCGGACCGGTACTTTTTTATAAATATTCGACAGAATTTTGAAATCTTAAAACCGAGAAAACGGTCGTTAAAGTAAAATCGTTTAAAAATAAATACTAAAAATATCAATAAACACGCCTAAAACTATTCCTTACGCCCGTGAACTTCACCCTCAGCACGATTGACTTTTTTTCAAAGCCTTTAGGGGTTGCTGTTTTTTTTTTTTTTTTTTTTTTTTAACGTTAATGGTCGGCTTTCTATCCATTTGGTTCACACCCATGTTATCCTTTTTTCTCTAACTGTTTTCTTTCTTAAATTAACATATTGTACTATATATTTTGAGTCAATAACATCTATAACATCAGATGTACCATAACTAAATGACAATACAGCAGTTGCCACAGCAATTTCAACAATATTTTTACCCACATACGCAGATTTCGGTGCTCGTGTTTAGATTAAATTGTTGAGTGACTCACTCGCGTCCTGCTTTTTCAAATTTCAACGCAAAACCATGTAGTTGATCGGAACCAAGATCTATCTAGGAGAAAACTGGTTTTATTGCTCTACTTATCGCCTTTGTAATGTTACACTCTTCTTGTATTTCGGGATGATATTTATTTTATCGAGCTGATATATACATCACGTATGATTCGATCGTGGACAAAATTTATGCTAATCTTCTACGTCATCGTTTTCCGACCAATTGTGAATATGGGAAACAATTATTTTTTTCATTTTGTCTGCCTTATTTTGCCGTACTGCTATACCGAAATAATTTTGAAGCCTGTTTATTACCTTTGTCATTTTCCTTTTACCAGTTAGCCGTTTACCGCCGCTTAGCAATTTCCCTTTTAGTTCACTTTTAGTGCGCGTAATCGTGAACCGACTTATTTTTAACATGCCCTACGCATTCAAATTTCTCAGTTTTAAAACTGGGATAAGGATCAGCTTCAAATATATCTGTGTACAACTTGCTGTCACCGTCACCTCGATATTTTGTATAACGCTGTTTGTTTATTCTCACAGTACGCTTAAATATTGCAAGTAATCCTGCAGATTCCATTTCACCGGCACTCCATCAGTGGTTTTTATTAAATTTATGTGTTGCTATCCACTCATCATTCTCTGGAGAATCATTCGTTCTCTCCCAGAATCTACATCTGCTACAATACTTAGACAATGTTTCAGTGTCATTTCATTTTCCAAAAGAAATGATTGTGACGACGCCATTTAAGGACGAATATCCACGTTTTCGCCAAGTACAGTAAATACTGACTGTTACGTTCTTAACTGAATCAACTGGAGCCTTGTCGTTACTAACACCGCCATCATCATTACGTCATTACAATATGTAGAAGCTAATTTCATTGAATCACGGTCTGTTTTTACCTAAGCAATATGCATTTTAGCCACAATAATAACACTCATGGTTTTATGTTTCTGTTGGAAGGGTGTCTGATTTTTTTTGACGACGTTGAGCTTGAATCAGAAGAACTTCCAGGAGTGGATTTTTTTTTTCATTGTCATTATCTAAAGCTTTATCTACATCCTCAAAACATGTAGCTTCAGTGAATAATGTACATTTATTTGGATATTGTCGCTTTTTAGCTCTAATTTTATCTCTTCGTTTAAAGAAAAAAAAAAAAAAAAAAAAAAAAAAAAAAAAAAAACAACAATGAAACAGACAGCGTTTTTTGTATTTTGTATATCTTTCTTCTTTTATTTTATATCTTTAGTCTATAATCAGAAATATCATTTAAAGTATGTCAATTAGATAAATCAAGAAGAAGCCACTTTGGCTTGACAGAGATTGTTTTAAACTGGGTTTTACATGGTAAAGCATCGTTTCTATGGGTGTCGCTAAGGGAAGTATTTTTACTTCCTTTTTTAAGAGGCCAATTTTCACGCTTTTGAATAAGTTCTTGAAAATTCAATTAAGAGTTTGGATCAACTGTCCTGAAACTTATTATTTTAAAAAAATCGAAAAATTGAATTTTTTTTTTACATATATACCACCTTAAATTCCTAAGTATCTAATTCCAATATATATTGACAGATTAAACTCTACAATTCTTTCTTTTTTTTGAAACAGATAAGATTGAATCGTTAGCCGCACTAGTCTGAATATTTTTCGTTTTACCTAAAATTTGAAATTTTTCGTCATAAATAAAACGTTTCCTCGTAATGAAATATAAACAACTGCAAATTAAAATACGTTCAAGCATAAAATCAAGGAAAAATCTCTTAGCTCTTTATAAATAATACGAAGACCGAACATTTTTGCGTACGTGTGAAGTATAAATAAAAGGACCGCAATGGAAATATTTTTGTGACAGACAATTTATTTGGCTATCCTTGCAATCTCTTGGATTGTTTTTTCACGTAGAGTTATATAATTTATTTCTTTTTAAATTTTTCTTTGTTGTTTTTGTTCCAAATGTGGATAATTGATATGAAGGAATAAAAACTATTGGGAAAATTATTTTTGGCGCTGTTGGGCCAAATTTTTGATTTAAACATGTCATGTGACTCCATTACGACTTTTGCAATATACATGAAAACCTCCTGTTTCTACTGCTATACTCTCCGCCTTATTAAATCCTCAAAAAGACCATTTAAAATAATGTTTTAAGAGTTTAAAGCCTTGTTTAAGACGACAAGAAAAAATTAATTAAACAAGGAAATAATTTTGAAATTTGTAGGCTTTCATTCAAACAGGTTGATAATTTTAATATAATTATTTATTAATAATTTTAGGTAGATAGATAGATGCATTTACTTGGAACTTGAAAAGTTACAAAGGATTACAAGGTTTCAATTTCAACAAAAGATATCTATTTATAGCAATTTAATATAAACAAAAATTAAAAAAGGGTGTCGCACTAGCGAAAAACTTTCCGGTCTCTCCAAACAAAGGAGATTTTTTGGAATATCAAGAATAAACCCGTTATCTAGTCCAGTAAGGCTGGACATTCATTTCTCTATATATCAGTGCTTTCGCAAGGTCTAAATTGACGTCTAAGTCCATTGTTTAAAAAATGATTCCCGGATTAAATCTAAACGCATTTTGAGTTTAGTTAGTTTTGGTCTACATTACATCTGCATATAAATAAGTCTTTTTACCTAAAATATGTCAGCTACCCAAAATTAAATTTGAGATCCGTGTTTTGTATAATGTGTTGGTATTAAAATCTGCATACCTTTTTTTATGAGAGATAACCTTATATTCAAGGTTTCATAACACGTCGAAGATGTTTGTATTAGTATTTATATAATTTCGTTATAAACATCAGGACTTGCTACCTATTGGGATTTAAACTTGAGAAAAAAATCCCACACGAAATGATCGAGATGATAGGGGTGGGAAAAAAAAGTTATTTTATCAAATGTATTGACATTAAAAAAATTATATTTTATTTTATCATTATCTGTTAAAATGGTTACTTTAAGTTATACTTAAAAAATTTAGTCTTCTTTCCTATAGTCAAATACATATAACGAAACAAATTTTTTGGTTTGAAAAAAATGATTTTAATTCAATATGTTTTCTAATGCGCGAATCAAATTATTCTGACAACCAATCATCTCCCTGAGTGAGGATCTTGACACTAAATTTGGCCCCTAGTAAGGATTTTACATTAAATATTCATGATTAAGAATATTTTTAGGTCATTTATTGCATGATATTGATCGGTAAATTGAAGATTTTGATACAAAAGCTCGTTTCTGGAGTCCATAATTTATCCTAAAATCAGTCCTCAGTGGCAGAGATTTTTATTTCTATAATTTTTTCTACCCCTAGAAAATCCTGGCATACACTAGGAGTCATTATCGAAAATTAGCGCATAAGCTAATCTGTAAAATCTCTCTGATTTAAATTATGATGAGACCAATTAATTACAGACTTTCTTAAAAAAATTTAACAATTAAAGTTTTTGCCATTTTCTTGCCTCATATCAAAATTAGCTTTACTATATCATAGAAGGTTTTCTAATAGGCACTTTGCGTGATTATAAATTAATTTGGTTGTAGGAGGGCGCTAAAAATTTGGTTGTAGGAGGGCGCTAAAAATTTGATTGTAGGAGGGCGCTAAAAATAGCTTATTCTACAGGAAAAAACCATTACTAAAGAAGGACTTTCATTTCCTTTATTTATAATTTCAAGAACCATTAAAGACACTATTAGCTTTGAGGTCCAATGCTTTATTTTTTAATCCTTAAGTAATAGTGTTTGCTGCAAACGTAAAGCCGCCAGTGGTTGAACTTTTTTATAGATTTTATGGTCACATTTTTTTTTCTTAAATTAAAAATTGGAAAATGTGTTTTTTTATTTTTATGAATGCATTATCGTAGTTGCGAAAGTCTTTGCTTATGCATACAATGTTACATGCTTGAAATTGATCATCATGATAATAAGACGCGAAATAATCTACCAGCTAAATAGAACGCAGAACAGGACGTTAAATTTTACCCCTATCTACCATTAAAAATTCTCACTGTGTGTCACGATCGTGGATATACAAAACTATGTTTTGCTTTAGTTTATATTTTACGTTTTTGGAGAGATATGGTTGCCAGTGGTTTGAAAACTAAAGCATAGAGTGTTACTAAGCTAACGCATTGCTAAAACGAAGATGATTTTACATGCTTATTAGCACGTAAACAAGTATCTCCATTTTCCTTTAAAATTTTGAACGCTTGGGCTGCTTTCCAAATATCACAACATTTTACAACAGCGTTCATCGGAAGGATTATTCCAAAAGCTATGTTTAAATTGAGCCGAATTTATCAATGATATTTCCTCATAAGCTATCGCATTTGCGTTATAAAATGCATTTTCGCTCATTGCTTGTTTTTCAACTGTGAAACTTATCAGCAACATTGCAGGTTTCATAAGTAAACCACACATTCAACTGTGAAACTTATCGTCAAAATTTCAGTTTATATAGGTGAAGCACACATTCTTGCTGAGTTTGATTGAAAAAAACTTGCCTGCGATTATAGTCAAAAACCCATGCAACAAATATATAAAAAACCCATCAATAAATCACAACATATAATTAACCTCAAAAACTGACACAATTTCAAAATTAATCAGCAAATAAATCAATATTAATTAGACATAATTATTTTGCTTAACTTTTTAGACATAATTAAATGCGGTTTGTTTACTCAGGTTGAGCATAATGAGTTCCCCAAGCATGTAATTTTTTGCGCATCAAATTCGTTCACCTGCCCCGTTCAAGAATATTAAAACAAATTTATTCGTTTATATATTGGTTGGATTTGTCACAATAATTTTGTTTTTCAAAGTGATTTTGAAAGCTCAATGCGTCGTTTAACGACTTTTTTTTAGGTTTGCTTTGACATTTTGTTCAGTTTACTACGTCTAAATGTGTCAATTAAGTTATTAAGGAAAAAAAAATCTAAATATATTTTGACCTTAAAAAAAAAAAGCTAAATCAAATAAAATAATTTTATTATACTTCACATTAATATGCTTGGTTTTTAATTTTTTATTTTTTATTATTTTTTTTTTTATATTTGTTGTATAGCCTTCAGAATCAATTTCAATGGCGCTTTCACATTTTACATATTTTTGATCGAATATATAAACATATATGCTTCCTAAAATAAAACCGTTACAGCCAGTGTTTAATTTCAATTAATTCCCTTTTTATAATCAAAATCGCTATAAGATATGTAAATAGTTTTTTCCTTAATTAACCTAGTACTTGCACCACGAATCATCATCACGTGGACACATTTTGTGCCCCAGCTCATCCGAATCTGCCTCCAAGTAGTTGTACAATACTGCGCCGATCGATTTCTTTAATTGATAATTCGTTTTGCCTTTAAAGTTGCGAATAGCAACGCCATGGTAGTTTTTGCGTTTTTTTATTTGCTTGTGTGTTAGATTTTTGTTTAATTCGCCTCATCATCATTTCTGCCTTTGCAAGAATTTTTAACCAGGTTCAAACACGTTTTTGTACAAGACCGACAAATTCAAGCTTTTTCACTGATACATCTTATGGCTTGTCGGCGAGAATGTTGTGATGTGATTTCATATCTCTAACGCCAAGATTTTTAGTATATCACAAACAATTAAATTGCTCTAACATACGAAAGATTTCGAATAACCCGCTGGATTTCATCGTGCCAGACGACCCTTGGTGATTAATGGAATATTCATGGCCCTCAATAAAAGTTTGATATTCATTAAAATCCTTTTTGTTTTCCCATGCAACACATCCACAACAATGTTTGCTTTTAACACAAAAATCAACACATTTGATTACTTGCTGTTAGGACTTTAACTATCTCACGGAAGGCAGTTTGTTTTCTCAAACTAATGCCAAATGTAGATTTGATAAATTTGGTTTGTCAAATATCTTACTTTCATTCGCACAGATTGCAAGAGACAACCAGAAGTTGGAAATACCGTGCATTTTTTAATAATTTATTAAAATATAGCTTTATCTATTTTATTTTTTGGTATTTAAAGCTATAAACAAATTGACAGTAATCCTATTTAAGTTAAATAAATAAATTAATTAGTTAATCATCAATAAAAATGTTTTACTAAATTGTGACCACTAAATTAAAATTTGTGCTTGAAAATTTACGCGAACGCGATGGAGCATTGTTATTTTAACAGGTGGCTACAATCCGGTCGAATTATGAATAATATTTAAGCAATTTTCTAGGTAAGACCATGTACTTAGCTTGATATTTTTAAAAAATCTATGAAACTAAATTTATTTTTAAGATTCAGAAACTCGACAAAAATTCGTCTACTTTGTAGAAAGTCAAAATTTTCAGAATTTGCTGGTACCATAAATATAGTGCTTTCAAACACTGGGATATTTGAAACCGCAGCGTAATTTTGTTAGCCAAAAAGTACTTAACAACTAAACCAAATTTGGCTATTGGTTGCTAGGCAATTTAAGAAATACCAACTTATGATAATGTGCTGTTTTGATTTATTCCTTGGCGGAAATTCGGAAAATTACTTTTGCAACAGGTATTTAAGAGAGGTATTATTATTAGCACAATTTAACCAAAAAGAAAATTCTTGTAGTTTTCAAGTGTGTATTTAAATTTCATAGGCTGTGACTTCCAGGCAAATTATCTTGAAGGTTAAGCTTATTATAATTCATCTAGCTATTCCCTACAGGCTTCGTCCAGAGCATTCTCCGGAAAATATAACAATAAAACAATATATATAAGTAAGTAAGTATTTATTCCGCATCCAACAAATATACATTAGCTATGAAAATTACAAGAAAACAGAAAAAAAATAATAATAATAATAAAAGAACACTAAAATAAAAACAAATGGTGGCAAGGATAGGCACAAAAATTGTTTGTCACAACAATA
>JAUZNK010096456.1:0-12161 GCA_035046665.1 Euphysa ruthae
CGCCGAAATGAATGCTTAGTTATTATCAACAAACCAGTAACTGTTTTTCTATTTCCTTTGCTATGCTATGTTGAAATACAAGGCAAGAATCGTCAGCATACAAAAACAGGTAACTTTCAACTGCTGCTGGCATATCATTTATGTATTAAGTAAGTAAGTAAGTAGCATATATGCCACGAGATTAATTTCAAATTGAGGTTTTATTTTACGTAATATGTCACTCCCACCAGAGATGACACCTTGAATATTACCTTATGTATTATATTATTCTTTGTTCAAGTAAATGTTCGCAATTGGTCCGTACAAAGACGCAAATCGCTGTCAGGAAAACAAAAGCACGTGCTTCTAAAAAACCTACCGTCATTATTTTATTTTTTGAACTTTTTCTAATTAATGAGCGCCACAAAGCAATATAGATATGCTATGCAAATTACAAGACAAGATAAATTAGGTATTTATTCTGCTACAAACAAATATGCATAAGCTATGAAATTTATAAGACAAGCGAAAATAAAAAAGAAAAAAAAAAAAAAAAATTACAACAGCAATAAACATTAAGAAGATAGAAATAGGAAAAATAGAAGATAATATATAAATTTGAATTTCGTTGAAAAATTTTACTTACAAAATTCCTTTCGAAAGGGTTTTTCAACAGATACATGTTTGTCATATCTTCATGACAGAGTTACAATAGGCTTTGAAAAGGGATGCCTTATAAATCTCCAAAAAGCCTTTGATACAATGGATCTTATTATTTTGCTTTAAAAACTGCAATCCATGCGTTTTTTGGAGAATGTAATTTTCTGGTTCAAGTCTTATCTCTGAAATAGAAAATTTAGGGCAAAAGTTGACAAGGAACTTTCTGATGAAGTATTAGTGAAATATGGATGGGGTCTTTCAGGGGTTAGTTTTAGTACCTCTCTTTTGTTTTTGCAATATGTCAAGACGTGATGCAAGCACTAGACTGAATTGTTTCTTTATTCAGATTACTCTTGCTTGATTTTCCAACATAAGGATGTAGAGCAAATATCAGTGTATAACGTTTCATCTAAAACAATAGCTGAAAAAGCAGATCGTTTGACTATAAAGACACATCCATTAAATAACATACCTCAGTCATTTAACTCACTTAGGATGCTTATTAGATAAAACCCTGAGTGGAGAGACAATGGGTTGTTATGTTTTAAATGAAATTAATTCAAAACTCAAATTTTTATATAAAAAGCAATATTTCTTAATATTTGCTCTATGCAATGCTCTGATTCAACCTCACTTTGACTATATAAGTTCTATCTGGTATTTCGGCCTCAATGAGTCGCTTAAAATCTATTTGAAAAGTGCTAAAAACAAATTTATAAGATTTTTAAAAATGTGAATTGGCTGGCTGTTGATATGAGGGTTAATCAGGGTATTGCTGCACATGCATTTAAATTCTGCAGAAGACCCAACTTAAATTACATGTCTGTATTTATAATTTCTGAAAATTGAAGAATCCCTTCAGAAGGTCTACCATGGGAAAAATTTTTCTATCATCAAAAAGTCCCTTTATATAGAACAAGCTTTCAAAAGAAATAAAATCAACACAAACTATAACTTTTTAAAATATATGGTCAAGGAAAAAGGTTTCAGCTCTGGATAGAGTTTGCAGACATATTAAATATTGGCGACAATCTGTAAAAAACACTAATTTTGTTCCTCTTTTACTATGCTTCGAGTGAAAAAAATCCTTTTTTTGTGTGTGTGTGATGTATAACAGGACCACAATGGAAATATTGTAACAGACAATTTTTGTGTCTATCGTATCCTTTCTCAAAGTAGAAGAGATCTAAGAGCATCATTTTTAGCTCCGCTAAATAGTTCCACATCTGTATCTGTTTTTGTCCTTTTAAATGTTTATACAATTTATGTCTTGTAGTTATTTTTTTGAGCTTCAGGCGTAAATTTAAACTATGGATCACAGGAATTTTTAAAATCTATCCAAAAGTGTAACATCATACATGATAAACTGTCTAGAGAAAAAAACTGTTGAAAATAGAACTATTTAAAATCTTGAGTAAAAACGTTACAAGTGAATGTTGAATACTTTAATTCAAATTAGTAAAAAAAAAGAAAAATATATATATATATTTTCTTCTTTTTTCTCTGATGATGCCAAAAATCTCCATGAGACTTGGAAAGGTATAAAAAATCTAATAAATGTTAAAAATCACACAAGGTCATCTCCAAATTGTTTGTAAGAAAATGGCTTTTATATAACAGACCCTACACATATTTCAGAAAACTTTCTTCACCTCTATTGCTTAAAAACTTAAAACTAACATTGACTCTTCTTATACAAACTTTCATAATTATCTTAAACATCAAAATCTTCATAGTTTACTTTTTTCTCCTACTGATCAATTTGAAATTTCCTTACATATATCAAACTTGAAATCTAGAAAGGTATCTGGACGTAATAGTAACCAACCTGTATACTTAGAGATTTCAATAATGAATTTTCTCCCATTCTTGCAAAACTTTTGAACATCTCTTTCTAAAATTGTCCCTTTTCTGACATTCTGAAAAAAGGGTTCTAAATTTTTATGCAATAAGTACAGACTAATCTCACTTTTATCAAACACTTGCAAACTTTTTGAAAAACTGATGTATTCCAGGTTTTACTCTTTCCTTAAAAGTTTTACCTGTTTCACAGAACTTCAATTTGTGTTTCGATCTAAACATTCAACCTCTCATGCTCTCATAATTATAACTGAAAAATTCAGAGAGGCTCTTGGTACTGGTCATTTTCCATGTGGAATTTTTATTGATCTTCAAAAAGCATTTGATGCTGTGGATCATGGTATTCTAATTTCCAAATTGGAATAATATGGTATTCGTGTGGTATAAGAACTGGTTGGTTTCAATCTTATTTATATGATCACAGAGTGTTTGTTTCTATTAATGGTATGAATCTTCTCTAAAATCTATTGTATGTGATGTTCCTTAAGGCTTTTTGTTAGGCTCTTTTTTATTCTTGATTTATATTAGCGACTTACAAAAATCTGTCAAGTTTTCTTCTGTTCATCACTTTGCTGAAGACACAAATCTTCTGTACATCAATGGATCATTAAAATCCATTTGTAAAAATTTATATTTTGGTCTAAAAAATATAGTCCATTGGCTAATTCCAATTAAATTCCAACTTAATATCCCTGAATGTATACAAAACAGAATTCTGATCAAGATCAAAATCAATGAAAAAAAGCTTTATCATTCTAAATTTTTTTCATGGCAGTTTTACGTAAATGAACTTCAAAAAAAGTTAAATAGATCAAACAAGATGCTACGTAAAATTTGTTACTATGTTGATAAACCTACTTTTAAAATATCTACTCGATTTTCTCCTCCCACTTGAATTACTGCTGTCAAATCTAGGGGCAAACAGGAAGTTATCATATCAATAAAATACCTTCTGTTCGCATCATAAACTTTATAAACTTTCAAACCTTTAGATCTGATACCTCGAAATCATATAAAGAACTAAAAATTCCCTTATTTTCATCTATGGTAAAAATAGCAAATCTTCTTTTCTTGTTCGATTCTATCAAAAAAAATCTTCCATCTTCAATTACAAATTTCCTTACTGAAACTCAAATAACTCATAACCATTTAATAAGAAATTTTAATAATGGGAAACTGTTCCATCCCATAAAACGCTAAAATATGGTAAAAATTTTATCATTTATCAATGCATCTGTGATTTCAATAAATTTCTTGTTTCTTTTGTAATTAAAAATTTAACAATTTAAGAACTCCAACTCCCTCCTTTTTCCATTTCAAACGATTTCAATTCAAAAAAATTGTCATTAAAGTATGTTTAATCTTTGTTTTTAGTTTTTTGGACAAATATTTGCTTTTCTTTTTTTTTTTTTATCTTTCTTTTTAATTTGTCTGGTTATTTTTATTATGGTTTTTTGCATGAACCTAGAATTTTGTCAAAAACTAATACATGGTCTCACTCCTTTTGCCAGTCTATCTGTATGAGTGGCTCCATCCAATTCAATCTGTCTTTTTTTAAAAATAATTTTAATAATTTTTTATAAAATAATTATATAATTACAAATATAAATTTTTTTTTGTTGTAGGATTGTTTTGGAAAATAAATTTTTATTATTAAAGGCTCAAAAAAATTGTTGATATCCAGTGGCTTTTAAATTATTATTATTATTACTGTTATTGTTATTATTATTATACTTATTGTAAAAGGTTTGTTACGAGGGAGAAGAGTGTCAAAAAATATGTTTTCAATGTTGTTTGTGGGTGTAATATCATTAAAATTAAGATCGCCCTTGATGTAGCAAATAACACCACCACCAGATCTATTTCTGTCTTTACTTAAGATTCGGAATCCACTAATGTCAATTTCCCTGTCATCTATAGAATGATCAAGCTTACTTTCAGTAATTCCAAAAATTGATGGTTTTGAGATAATCGAAATCCTTTTTACATATTCAATTTTTGGTGGTATGCTCTTTATGTTATAATGAATGAAGTTTAACCCTTTTTTGCCTAAAAGTTAGCCATAATTGCTGATGTTCTGGAATAAGGTTTTCTATATTATATTGCAGAGGTCCAAGATTGCACTCAATGTTACCAGATAATGTTAACATAAGAAGTTTCAGAAAAATCAGAAAATTTATTTTAATTCACTGATTATTTTGAAGGATTTTTTTGTAGAAATATGTATAAGTTATGTGAGTGAAAGAAGTTTTGGAGGCATCAATTTGATTATTTAACAGATCTTATTGACTATTTAACAGACCTAAACTAAAAATAAAAAATAGAAATACTAGTGTAAAAAATAAAACATACCTAAAAATAAAAAGCAGTAACATATTTAAAGTAAAATTGAAGAAATTCAAGAAAAATAACGTTGAGAATAAAAACAACAATGCCAAAAACACAAAAAAACAAAGTCAAAAATAGTTAACTGATGATGAAATTATTTTTAAATTTTATATTTGTTATATTTATGTTTTGATTTATTATAATTATTATTATTATGTATTTGTAACTGACACATCTGATCAGAGCACTTCAAAAATAGACAGCAAAAATTAACAACAATGATAAACATTAAGATATAAACAAATGGTGGCAAGGATAGGTACAAGAATTGTCTATCAGAACAATATTTCCATTGTGGTCTGGTTATCATACATAAAAACATAGAGAGATTAAATTCAGCCAAAGCATAGTAAAAAAAATTGTGTTTTTTTCAAAATTTTTAATCTGAAATTGTTAAGTCTGTGAACTATTATATCCAGAGAGCTAAAAAATGTTTCTTTGATCTAATATAAAAAAACATTATAGTTTGTCAGTGATTTTATTTGATTAGAAAGGCTGTTCTCTATAAAAGTAATTTTTAATGACAGAAAATTTTTTTCCATGGTGGATCTGCTTAAGGGTGTATCTAACCCTAGATAGCTGTTGCGTAGAAGGATTCTTCTGTTTTCAGAAATTTTAAAGGTTTCAGATATGCAGGTACGTTAATTTAGGTTGGGTTTAGAGCAGAATTTAAATGCATGTGCAGCAGTACCCTTATTATTAATCCTCATTTCAGCAGGAAGCCAATTTATGGTTTTATACTGTTCAGCATCAATATGGGCAATGCTATTTTCATATTTAAACAAAATCTATACATTTATTTTTTGCACTTTTCAAAAAGATTTTAATTGATTCGTTGAGGCCTCAATACCAGGCAGAACATCAATGTCAAGTTGAATCAGTGCATTGCATAGAGCACCAGGTTGGTGTTAAAAAGATGTTTTTTATGCAAAAATCTAAGTTTGGAATTAATTTTATTTAAAACATAGCTACCCATTGTCTATCCCCATAGGGTTTGATTTCTTTAAATTCGGTAAATATGTACAATTAGGCACAACGCTGTTGGCACTGTTTACACCTTATTGAAATAAGCATCCTAGGTATTTTACTGAGGTATGTTGTTTAATGGATATTCCTCTATAAATTATATTCAAGGGATCTGCTTTTTTAGCTTTCCTTTTAAATGAAAAGAGGATGTACTTTTTTTTTCTTCTCCAAGTGCATACTTAGTTTTTTATCGACAAACCACCAATGGTTGGAAAAGTTTCTGTTTAGAATATTTTCCATTCATTTTACATCCTTATGCTGGAAAATCAAGCAAGAGTCATCTGCATTAGGATGTAATAATGGTACAGGTCCCTAAATTTCACAAAAACTTTTAATCATCAAGTTTCTTCCACGTACTGCTCACTTTTAACTTCTGATTGCTTTCCTTCGGATTGTGATCTCCAATCCTTTAAATCTAAAGTCAGTGAACATCTTTCTCAATTTTTGTAAGTCCTGTATTATCTTTATCTCTCGTGGCTTTTATTCTTGCAGAAAGCGACTGATTTAAGAAAGAAAAATTAAGGACTTATATTTTAGCACCATGAAGCGTTTAAGTCCTTCCTATATATTACAATGGAATGGGACTTTAAATATATAAAAATAGTTAAATTGGATAATATGCTTTTTAGTGAACTCAATGTGCAATGACAATATGATAGAGTGTGAGCGAGTGCATGTAAAAAATATTTAAAGTAAAAATAATATATATGTATATTTCATATAATAGATCTAAAAATTGAACAATAAAGATTATTTATTTATAAATGAACAAAATCAAAACAATGGATATTGTCTTATAATGTCAGATATTCAGATTTATACTCGATAAAAAGCTAATAATTAATATAATCTATATATGTACGTGCAAATAGTACATAACATACGTGAAATAAATCGCAATAAGGCAAATGTTTTTACTGGTAGGTTTCTATGGACCATGGTGAGTCATCACTGGTAGCATTTTTACATGGATTTATTGACAGTTTTTGACACTCTAGATTGCTATTCCAAAATCTGTGAAAATTAGGCTTGTTTTCTTTTATCAACCAATAGCTAAACTCTGTAAAGCCATTGAAGTAAATGATTAAATGACTTTAAACCTGCTTTTATTTAGAAAAACTACTACCAAAGCACTTTGTTTTTTTTATAGTTAGTTTCTAACATGTCGTCCAAATTTTGTCTTCAAGTTTGGCCCTAGAAATAACTCTTTTACTCTCCAAAACTTTCTTGTCTTACTATACGAGAGATATCAGAATAGAAAATTTGCTATTGAAGATACTTCTCTAACACATTCTCTAACGGTTGATTTAGGGTTGGTGTGTTTTTTTTTGGATGTCGGGAAGAGAAGAATTTTTAGCTATATTTTAGTTTTTTATAGGTGAATTACTCATCTTAGGTAAGAATAGGCTGCCATATTTACAATATATTTATACTGAATGATAAATGACACATATATTTCCTGTATTTATAGGTGATACCTGTACAGATGGCAAATACCAAAAACGCGGTTGCTACCAGGAATCATCCAAAGGTGTAATACTATTCAATGATAGGGAAAATATTGATTGGAAGAACTTTGGCAGCTATGCAAAGGGGTAATTTGTTTTTAAGAATTTTTATTTTTAAAATCTTTCTGAAAATCTAAACATCACTACTAGGGAGAAAGCTAAAACAAGAAACAAAAACAAAGCAGGTCTTACACAAACTGAGAAGGATTTTGGTTTGCATTAGACTTAAAGGATTGAAGGTCATAATCCAAAGGAAAGCAATCAGAAGTTCCACAAGCAAGCAGTACATGGGAAGAAGCTTAATGAATAAAAGTTCTTGTGAAATTTTGGGAACTGTACCTTGAAAAGATTAGTTGCAGATGAAATCCATGTGGTCCTTAAAAAAGTCTTAAGTGAAGGTGTTACTTTTTTCAAATCATCTGAATAGTGATCATAGAAATACTTAAAGAACAACGAAACAGAGGCTTCATTTCAGCGATGGGAAAATGATTGAAGATTTCAAAAAATATCTGGACCAAGGTTAGGTATATGTTTCTGAATACAGTCTAGAAGATTTAGACACACAGCAAAGGATCCGTCCGAAAGATTGCAGCAATATTCAATGTTAAAATAAATGTTAAAATGGTAGTCTTATAGATAAAGATGAAATATATAGAAATCTATCTTTCATGATATCAGATTTTCTAATGGATTCAATGTAAGAATTCCAAGAAAAGTGATTTGAGAATGTTAGGCCTAACAATCGAGTTTGCGTAGATTCAGTGAGTTTACTACCATCCATTAGCACAGATAGAAGAAAAGGGGCCCTAATGTGATTTATAGAAAGAAGCTTTGTTTTTGAAGCATTGAATGACATCAATCATTTCTCACTCCATTCAAGAGCAGTGCGAAGATCATCTTCTACATCACCTGCCATTTACCTTAAAAAGGGTAACAGCATTGTTTGTCTTCCCTAAGGATGTGTACAAAGTAGTACTATCTGCATATATAGCAAACTTACAAAAAATACTATAAGGCATTAATGAAAATTAGAAAAATAGTAGGTCCCATAATAGAACATTGAGGGTCACCAGAATTTACAAATCAAATTGGTCCATCGAGGACCAATTTGATTTCTCTGCTTGACAAAAAAGACTTTACGATATTCAAAATTCACCAGAGATGCTATTTGACTTCATCTTATGAAAAGATCCAGCATGCCAAACCTTGCCGAGTGCCTTGGAGATGTTAAGTGCAATTGGCGTGGATTCACCACAAGCAGTCAGCAGTGGACCTACCAGAACGAAAACTATACTGATGATCAGAAAACAAATTGAGTGACTCTTAGTGACAAGTAACACATAGGTTAATCAATGATTCAAAGACATTATTTATAACTTAAAGAAGACTAATAGGACGCTAATTGCGAGGGTCAGATCGCTCTACAGAATTTTTGAATACTGGGCTAACAGATGCTGTCTTCAAGCAAGAGGGAAAACAGAATTCAGCGATAGACTTCTTAAACTGCATAAATTTCATCAGGGCCAGAAGCTTTAGAAGGATCAAGAGTAGTGATAACATTTCAACAGCTTTAGTTATTATGTTGAGATGATTCAAGTTTGTGCCAGTCCAAGGTGGAAAATCAGGCAATATGTGTCCAGAATCATCGAGAGTGGAGTCACTGCTGAACAGCTTATTTCCTTATTTCCAGCAGAGGTAACGACCTCAGATCCATTGAAGGGTGAAATGATTTTACCCTTATTTCAAAACCTCTTATGGATGCACCAGAACTCGAGATCCGATAGATTGAATAACCAGACGTTTATGGACCTGGTTTTGGTAAAAGCCTCCTCCTCAAATACTCTTCTACATTCATTGCAGGTTCTGGTAAAAATACGTCTGTTCTCAACACAACTAGTTCACTGAAAAAGATGAAAATATTGGTTGTGATGAGCAATTGCGGCCGTAATTGCTGGAGAAAAGATTCCTGGCTGCCATGATCAGGAAGAGGAGTTAGAGAATCGACCTGTAAAGTTAATGATTGAGATATGGTGAAGTTGTAGGTGTCGATACTAGAAAGGCTAGTATTTCTGGAGATAGGTAGACACTCAGCGTGGTGGACGTTGAAGTCCCCCAAAAAAAAAAAGATATTGGCAGATGGGTGAATTATAAGAGCCTTTTCAATATTTTTGGACATGAAGTTCAGTGCACTGCAGGACTTTGTGAAAGGAGAACGGTTTAAGAAGAAAAATTATTGGGTCAAACTTAGAAGAGATAGACGTAAACAAATGCACGATCGATCTTTGTTTTTAAGGGAGATTTCACAAGTTACAGGGAAATTGTCACAGACAAAGATGCCAAGGGCATGCATTTGAAATGGCGAGTCCTTGCGATTGATAGCAAGGTAACCAGGCAGTTAGCCAGGCACAATAAAGCCAGACAAACTTATGAAATGATCAAGATTTGTCTCATATTGCCAAGATGTCAGGTGATGAAGTTGCTGCGAAGACCACAAATGTTGGTTAATGAAAGAGCTACAGGATTGAGAAATTTTAAGAGACAGAACTGCGATAGATTATATAACTGTAACAGATTAATATGGGTGATTTTAAAAAGTGAGCAAAGCTTACTATGAAAATATTTGCTTTGAAAATATTGTTGATAACAAAGTTTTTGAAAACTATAAAACTTTTCCTCAGTGAGAAAAACGAAAGTCTCAAATAAAAAAATTTTAGATGACTATTAGCAACTATTTCAGGAATTTTTTAACTTTTGTAAAAAATCTAAATTTCTAAAGTCTTTGATTGACTTAATCATGCCCTAATTAAAGTATATGATGAAAATTTTCTGTCACTTTTGTGCATATAGATAAATTAATATAAAAAGGGTGTAATACGCAAACAACACTATCTTTAAACAAAAAAGGATATAATGGAGCAATTTTAATGGGCTTAAACTTTTTATGCAATAAATCATGGCTCATTAATTGCTAAACTATTTGCTTCTGGGTTTAGTAATATTTCTCTAGCAGTGTTTCAAAGCTATTTATCTGATAGATGACGTCAAACTGAAATTAATCTCAGTTTTAGTCACTTAATCCATAGAGGGTTCTATACTTGGACCATTGCTTTTTAATATGGTTGATATGATTTTTGTACTTGCTAAAAAATGCCAATATCTGAAATATTGCAAATGATACAACTCCTTATGTATAAAACTGTAATGAAAATTTTTGAAAACTAACTCTTGGTCTAAGTGTGATTATATGGAACTCAACACAAAGAAGTGTCATTTACTAGTTTTAGGTCATAGATATGAAGAAATGTGAATTAAAATAATTGATTAAAACTTATGATGGTGAAATTATTTTACAAAAATTCTGCTTTCTTATTTTTTTTCCCATGAAATTATGGGAATTATATAACCTTTTAACTGCGGTAGATATTTTCCTTCGGAGTTCTCAGAAATGGAAGGAAATCTTTGCAAAATTATAGAAAACTTTACTGAGTCATTCACAAGTTTTATCACGCTATATTCTGGAACAATGAAAACAACTACCACATAAAATAACTAAAATCACCAGCCTAGAGTGAAAAATTTGTGGTCAATTGTTTATCACATCAGAAATTCAGAGATATACGTCAGTTGCAAACAACACGGCAGTTCCGAAATACAGAAATGTACGTCAGTCGCAGTTAAGAGGTTAAACACAATATAATCATTAAATAACTTAGTCTTATTTTTTAATTTCAGCTTGCTTTGTTCTTGCGAACAAGCTACAAAAAGTGCTGGTTATTATTATTTTGCAATTCGGTTCTACGGAATATGCGTGGGTATGAATGTTGCAAGCGACGGGCTCGGCAATGCTCTCAAGAACGGAAATTGTAAAAATGTTGACTTTAAAAACTGTGATGACTTTTCAAAAAAAGAATGTGTAGGAGCAGACAAAAATGATTATATTTATTTGGTAGGTAAGTAAACTATTTATTTTTAATGTCCATATTTCTTTTTTCATTTTATTTTATTACTTTTATTTTTACTTTTTATTAGATTTTGCCAGAAGTTGAATTTCATAATTAACTAATCAAAAAATAATTTGCATTTAAAAATTTCAACCTAAATTTTTTTTCTTCCTGATAATGGCAAATATAAAAGATCATACGGTTTGAACAATAACTTCTAATTCCTTCCTATAAGGTCATGTCAGTTACATTGCACTGATCGCATTCATTCTTTTAAAATTATTAGACTTGAGTTAACTTATAAGTACTGAAATCATTTAATCAAATTTTTTCCTGGTAAAGTTCTGGCGGTTGCTTGTCATAGCTGGGTTCCGCCCATAATAAAATGGTATCTTCATAAGCACCTAAAACATCCTAACCCTAACTAAATAACTCAACTATTCTTTAGCAAAATGCTTCAAATTCAATACTAATAAAATTAAAATAATTGATAAATCAATGTTGAACGTTAGAAACGTTCAGCAGCTTGAGTACGTGTTGTTGCCTAATTTTTTTAATATTGCCTTTCATTGTATTCATTTTACTATGTAGGTACGGACGGTGGGTATGGACAATGGTCTCTCTGGACTAAATGCAGTGTTACGTGTGGTACAGGCATAACTCAACGTAGGCGTGAATGTGATAGTCCTATCAAAATAGGAAATGGAAAATCATGTGATGTATTAGGACCTAATATTGAAAGTTCTACCTGCCTTCGCTCACCATGCAAATCAAGTTCGTATTTATTTGAGTTTATAAG
>JAUZNK010096467.1:0-12161 GCA_035046665.1 Euphysa ruthae
GTTCATTATTTTGGAAATTAATTTTTCCTTTAATTTTGTAAAGCTGGGTGGTGGGGTAAGGGGGGTATAGCCCCCGCCCCTCCACCCCCCCCCCCCCCGCCAATAATTTTGTCGTAAATATTCCTTCTTAATTTCACACATTAACAGGCATATATTTCTCAGCTGCGCTAAGGCTGTTCTCCACGAGACGAAAAAAGTTGGAAGTAAAAAAAACGCTTTAAATTTGATTGCTTAATATGACTTGTTTACTTTTTTTCTAGCCAATATTTTTCGTTGCGCTTGACTTTAAAAACAGTTTGAATAGATGCTACTTTAAGTGGCGATTAAAAAAAGCAAACCAATCAAAACGTCGGATTGCTGGTTTGTTTATTTTTGAAAACATAGAAATTTTTGAAAACATTCAAATAATTACTAGAAGAAATTCATTAATTTATCCAAACAAACTTGGAATATAAAACTTTCCCAAAAGTAAAATTAAAAATTAGTTTTTTATATATTTTCCTAATTTTAGGATGATTAGTTAAAGTTGACTGAAAAAAACCAAATAGAATTTATTCTTTGATATTTAAAAAATTATTTCGTAACTCTATGTTAGTTTGTGTTTATGTTTTTTTATAAATGATTAATCTTTTTATTTTTAAATAAATTAAACAAGCTAAACAAGATACTTTTCTTGAATAAATTTTCACGCTGTTGCTTTGTGAACCAAATATTTTGATTTTTTTCACGTGAAGATTACTTTACACTACGACTTTTTTCGAGGTTTTTGGTTTTGATCAATTGGAAGAATAGATAGTGAAATACATACATATTGAAATAAAAATATTGTTTTTAATTAGGAATTATTTTAAATTAAAATGAGTTTAAATTTAACTGGCAGTTTATACACCCGCCTTTGTTTATTGAATTATTATTATTCTCTGTTATTCAAATATTATTAATAAAGAAATGGGGAGGCGAAACAATATTGTCTCGATTAAATTATTTTCTACTGTTCAAATATTATTCATAACAAAATGGGAAAGCCAGATAAAAAATACGCCCGAATTTAGGCAAGAATTTTGGCCCGAGTCAGCAAAAAAAACAAACCCTTCCTTAATATAGAGAATTTTTCGAGTTGTTGCCAAATGAACTCCTGCTGCAAAACTCGCTACTCTCGCTCGGGCAAGGTATAGGAGAAGCCTCGCAAAAAGTTTGTTACAAACCAATTTTCAAAACGTTCAAGGGTCTAATTGGAGTAATCATGAATATCAATGCCAGGGCTTAGTACCATAGGAAGTGGAAAATTAATTTCAGCTATGAAGGAAAATGTATATAGCCATATATAATCATACCAACTGCTATGTAATAATTTCCAAAAAAAAGGTTATTTTTGCACTTCACATATAGCGCAGATGGCTCAGTTGGTGATAGAACAACGGATCAAAAGATTAAGAGTTCGACTCTCACCTTTGGCGGAAATTTATTTTCCATGTTATCTCTGAGTTTCAGAGCAAAAATCATTGCGTAATGCAACGCTAACTCAATTTGGTCGGGTTTTTTGGTTGAGCGAATTTCGTAAGCGCAAATGGGTGTTCTAAGTACACGAACTCCTGCCACGTGGACCCTGGTGTAAATTATGTCTCGTCAATTTATTGGTTCCCTACATTAAATATACAAATTCATGCAATTTACAGAAAAATGATATGGAGATTTTATATTGTTAGTGCCCATTTTACTTTTCAAACGTTATTTAAGATCAAATCAAGAGTGAAAAAAATAAAGCTGTGTTGCATTTGTCACTAAGTGCTGTTAGACTAGGTAGGTCCAATCCGTTACAATGGACAACGTGTATGTCTTATATTTGTTTTTGAAATGTAATCCTGTAGTTCTGTATAGATAAAGGTAATTATTTTTTGTGCTTATTTCCTACTTATCTAAATTTTTTATATGCTATCCACTAATTTATACTTTAGTGTATTACCTTCCATGATTGCAGAGTATTTATTCAGTATGATGAAACTTTTATATTATGTCATTTATGTTAAATTTACTTATTGTGGGATGGAATGATTTTCATTCAACCAAAACCGTTGTTTCACAGTCTGTTCATTTGGTCGCTTTTCTCCAAGCTTTACTTTCTTGAAAACTATTAAGTTATCTCTAAAAATCAATCTTTTTAATCATATTCTGTGGGAACAATCTGTTGTCATAACAGGAGTTGGAATTTAATGTGAAATTTAGTTTTTTTTCCAATGATTCTGCCACCTTGCTATAAGGGAAGATTTTCAATCTTTCTTGAACACAAAGTGAATAGATTTTTTTTAACAATATGGTGGTATTGTTTTGACACCCAATGCGGATCGGATCCTTGATTGTTTTTTGTTCCTTTATTTCTAAAACATAGGCTAAAAATGTCGTGTTATTGACAAATTTTTTAACTTGGAAAAATCTATATTATTTGAATATTGTTTTTCTTTCCCAAATTTTGGGCCATATAGTATTGAAATGCATAACTATAAAATTATTGCTTGTTTCATGCTGATATGTTTTTTTTTTTGCAAAGGTAAAAAAACCTTTAATTGGATTTTGTGAGCCTTAAGGTCAACTGGGTGATCATTCCTAGGGTCCAGAATCTGTAAAATGATTCTGATTTGATTCATAAAAAGTTATGACTTTTTTGACGCATTGGCCATTGTAAAAATTATCGATACCAGGCCCTAAACCATATCAAATTTAGTTTTATATCTTTCTTGAGAAATGTTCTTATTTGGTTAAAATATAGTGGAGCGTTATTTTGGCGATCCATAAAAATTTCTTCAACTTAATCTATATTCTATTCTGAATGTTATTTTCTCTAATTTAAAATTGCCGCATTTCATTTTTTTATATACTTTGCCCTTCATTTAAATCTCTTTATAAATTGTGCTTTTAATTATTTTTAAGAAAATCTTGTAAATATATCGATAGTAAATTGCATTTATTTATTGTATGTAATTAGTATTATATATTTACTACTCTTATCTGGCAAATTTTAGGAGGAGGTTGGGCGAGGGGATATTAGAATGAAGTATAATGGTAAAATTATTTTATCATTTCTTTAATATGTTTTAACTGTTTTAATACATGGCAACACTGCTTAAAAATACTTGAGATGTGTTTTTTTTTTTTTTTTTTTTTTTTTTTTTACACCACAGATTTTTTCGTAAATTAGGGTAACCTTAGGAAATGTTTTTATCAGTCTTACATTTTATTAAACTATGTTGTTCTTAACAACTGTGTTGTGCATTTACAAATTTACTGAATTAGCTGGTATAGTCGAGAATTCTCAGGATATTGAAGGAAACTGGTTTAATTGAAATTTAGTAGCTTTTTGTTCAAACCTCTATAAAACGAACACTGTTAAAGCAGACAAATTATTTGAGTTCCTGTAGGTATCAGCTATAAAGAGGTTTTATTGTATTTATAATTAACGAATTTTGAACAGATGCCTAGACCATTGAACAATATATTCGCATACATACATTACATTACAATACATTCGTGGAATTGAAAATTAAAAAAAAAAGAAAGAAAAATAGGGAATGAAGCCATTCGTAGGATAAATGAACTCCTGGTGAAGCTGATGCAAGTTTTGCTTTTCTGAAAGTAATTTGAGGGTAGCACAGTAATAAAATTTTAGGAAATAATTATTTCAAAAACTATTCCTTCTGCCTATTTAACTGTTGTAGAATCCGATTCCGTATTTAAAAATCTCTTAAAGCGAACTTAAGGAGGTAGTATGGTAATATAAGAAAATTCTTTATTTTATTCAATTTATATTATGATTTTATCATAAAATCGAACTCAAAAAGCTTAAAAAAAATTAAATAGTTTACGCGCTTAAATTAAGTAGGCACTGAGACTGAAAATTCGTAAAATAATTATATTGGACTGATTTTTTTTTTTTCATGATTCCTTTCATAAATCCTTATTGTATGTAATAAAACCTAAGAAATTGTACCACAAATGGGTTTTCAAAAACTCTTAGTTCAAATAATATACAATAGTCTATTGAATAATCATACAAAATTTCGAAGCAATTCCATTTATAGGTCCTGAGAATTACCCGCCGCTAGCTTAAATTACAAAAATTTTGAGACAAAGTCGTTGTAATAAAAACAAACCATAACATAATAATCAATGCTATCCCCTCTACCATAAGATAGTGGCTCTGTTTCTTCATTTTGGTCACAAAAACCTTTCCTTATGGCTCGCAACTTATTTTGCCTTTGTTTTACTGGTGTGCTACATTGAAGTTCCATTTTATTTACGCGTTGGGCATCTTTCCGCAAACATTAATTCCTAACGTTCACACCGGTATTCATTTGTATTTCAGAAAACATTATTTTCTAAAAACCACTGCCTATCATTGAAATTCTGTAATGCCGATGAAACACGCCAAATGTAAGTGCAGTTCTCGTAAGAAATTCATCTTTGGAACATCTCTTCCAAATTATATGGTTGAGCTACTTGTTTGGGTTTTACCGTGTAGGTATTTTTCAAGCAGTTTATCATCGCCAAGATGATTAAATATGGGTTTAATAACATCTTAAACAGCATTAGGTATTGTCAAATTTTTTTAAGTGAATTTTCCAGTAAATTTATCAGACTGGAATTTACACCAGAAAAGCTTGGTGCGTAAACAAAACTTATGCCGCTCTTCCACATCGGTACTTTCGGAATAATGGAAGAGAACGGCCACAACACTATTACATTCCATATAGATTATTAACATTTTGTCTAACTGCCATACCATAGTAGTTTTGCAAAGTATTTACGACTTTCAGCCAACGATCCTGCTCCACCTAGTTTTTTACCGTCTGGAACCACTTCATTTTGTCTTCAGATTTTTAGTTGGGTAAACACTCATTTCTGTTTGGGCCCGATACATTCACCATTTTTTATTTCAACGCCTTCGTCATACGGTTTAGCGGCAAAAACTGTCCTAAATAAACTGCTATCTCCAATAAAACTTATATACCGAAGATTATTTTAAGCTTTAGAGCGCTGAAACATTTTTCACGCACCACTTGCTTCCATGGAACCTGCCGATCTATAATTTATTATTTGGAAATTATGGTCATACTCGTCGGGATGTGAGACTTTTCAATTGACATACTGAACATGATTTACATGTTTAAGTTTCTATCTGAGAGTCTAAATATTTTCCACTCTGTACTAAAACAACTGCAACAACAATTATTTGAAGCATAACCGTGCTTTTGTCTCACCGAAAGGAATTAGTTCGTTCTATGTACTTTTCATGCTTTTATTGACAAAACATTGATAAGCATCCATCAATGTTTGAAATGTCACTGCACATACTTTTGATCATGGGTGGCTTCATATTCATGACGTCGCAAAACTCTTCAATTGCGGTAAGTCCCTTCCCCATTTCACGAAACTCGATAACAGTAGGAGTTTTATATCTAAAGGTTTGTGACCAGTACATTCTCTTTGAAGGGTCAATTCATCAGAATCACTAACAATAAGTAGGAGATGAAAAAAAAATCGGTTTCCCATTCATACATCTTACACGTTAGATATATGATTCAAGTAATTATTATTTACTATAAAAAACGCTATTAAATTAACAACTATAATTTCGTTTATATAAAATAATTAACACTTTTTATGGATGGGGCCACGGGTGGCACCACGGTTGATTCATCAAACCATTTATAAAGAACAAAAAAAAATTAATAATAAGAAAAAAATATATGTGTAAATAAAAATAGGAAAGAAAAAATGAAAAAAAAAAAAAGAAAGTTGTCTAGAAACTGCAATTTAAAGAAAAGACGGTCAACGCCAGACCATGCCCAAATAAACGCGCAAGGATGGGGTTCTACAGGAGACGCAAACCATTGATAATTATTTAAATAAAAAATGGTAAAGATTCTGTTTGAGTAGATTCAAACAAGGTTTTCTTTATTTGGTTTCTATAAGGAGTAAAATGTTGATACGAAATAATTTTTTAATGCTTTATCCCTAATATAGGGAATTGATTCGTTCCATTCAATCATACATTGATTCTTAATGGAATACTTACCTCAACTGGATGTGCTAAATAAATTGAGACATGTAGCTTACCTAACTCTAAATTTCTGGTAAAGTGGTTAAGAATTTCATTAGAATTAAGGTGGATTCCTCATAAACATATATTTTTTCTAATAATGAGACATTTTTCTGAAATTTTTTGGACTAAACGATGGTAATAAATACAATTAGCAGAAAAAATATAAGTTAAAAAAAGAAATCCATAATGCCGGCTTCACAGTGGCGGTTTTGACCCTGATTATCAGTGAAGCCGGTCGGTTGATAACCTTGTATCAAAATAACTTAAAATTTGGCAGAGAGTTCAATCATATCATAATCAATCACCTAAAACTGATTTTTATGTCTCATATGTTCAATAGTTAACTTTCTGGAAAACCTTTTAGCATTATCAAAGTTATCACCAAGTTTTCTACATAAATCCCAATAAAAAGGTAATAGACACTTAAAATACTTTAATGTTAGTTTTAGGTCGTAGAATGGACTTTTTAAAATAAGTGCGCAAAAAAAATAGAGCTTACGAATAAGCGGTTGTGAAATGACAGTCCGATCGCCTATTAAATAAATTGAAAAATTGCTAAAACGCACAATTGTAAATTTTAAAGAAGACTACTTAAAACCTAACAAAAATAAATTTAATAAATACCACAATGATTTTAAAAGCCTCCAGCTTCATAAGATGATCCTTCCTTTTCAATTTTTTTATCTTGTTTTATCATTTTTGAGTGTCTGAGGATCTTACAGCCCTTCTTCTCGGATGACGATACCTTGTTCACCAATCATCGTTTGCGCAAAGTGTTGACAAATCTACAACATTTTGTTATGTGAGAGCAAGGATGAATATTGATTAATTGCAGTGTATCCAATGCACCCTTCTTTCAAAAATTAAAGTGGCTTATGCCATCATATAATCCAAAACAAAGAATATCTAGACCAACATGTGTCGATTAAGGAACTCTGTTCCAGATAGTGCCTTTGAACGACTCGTTGGCGTTCTGCGTCTTTCTATGAAGACACTTGCAAAATTTCCTTCTTATAAAGGACGTTGTATATAGGAAGAATAACTTCCCTAACATCAATGTGTAGTTCTCCTTTGGATTTGTAATAGCTGATGGCTATTGATTTTATCAAGCTGATACTGGCATCAGGTATTAGCAGATTTAGGACACTCGTCATGATATTCCGCAGCATGGTAAATTGACCCTTTGCACGCTTTCATCATTACATCAAGTTTACCAAGATTTCGTCGAAGGAAAATACCAATAAAGTTTTGTAATGTGTCCATCTTTGCATCAGTCAACCTGCCTCTTCCTCCTAGTCCTTTTGTGTTCTTCTTCAATTTTCGCAGACGAGAACCAACTCTTTTTTGGTAATGGCCGATACATTGGAAGATGATTACGGATTTTTCAGCTCCATATATATTTTATCCATTACCAAATGCTTTGCTATCACCATCACCATAAATATGTGTTATAAAGTCCATGTTTATCCTTGTATCTTCCAAAGATCTTTATAGCGCCAGTTGTTTCCATACTGGGTGTAGTTTAAATTACACTTCTGGGACCGCTTCCATGCCGTATATCGCTGAGGATCTGATTTTGAAACCATTTTCATATGTGCACATTCTTTGCATGATCTTTTGACTATATTTGACATATGCTCATAGCTTGATTTTGTCATAGGTTGAGGCATGTTCAAATAACCGCATAACTTTGCTAACGGCGTGTGATGATCCTGATATTGCGGAAAATATTCTCTCACGTTTACTTCCATTGTCTTCATACCCCTGCCTCTTTCATACTTACTGGTATCTACTTCATAAGAGGTGCAAAACCCATGGAGGAATGGAAAATCTTTGTAAATTATCTAAAGATATCAGGAAAGAATTTTTTGTGCCGATACTCAAACTGCTTGGGCAGGCTAACAACGACAAAACGTTCGATAAGGTTGACATATCATGCAGTCAAAATCCAGTTACATTTTGTAAATTTGGTTAGTTAAAATTTTCAATGTCTTTTATTTTAGAAGCAGAAACTTTAGAAGCGGTTTCAACGGGTTCTGGTAGGCCAGCGTCTTTGTCAAGAATTTCTTGTTCAACACTATTGACAATTAAATCTTTGAGTGCCAGCTTCTTTCCCTTATTTGGATTTCTTCTATTTTTGCTAAAAGATTCTCTTACTATTTTGCTTGGTAAAGTAACTTTTCCCTTGTTTTTTTTCTTGTTTTTCATCCATTTTCAACACGTTTAACTCTTAGCACTCAGTCTCATTCAGTTCACTTCTTGGAGACGTTTGTAAACGTTTGGGTTTTCAAAGTATAGCCATTTAAATGGCTATAATTTGTCTGCAATGGAGGCTGAGTGCCCGAAAAGGTCATTTCAGAAAATAGATACAATTCATCATGGGCTATTTGGATAGAATTAATTGCATACCTCAATGAAATTAATTGCATACCTCAACGAAAATAAGTTTTCTGAAAAGTCTTTTTTATAGCTGAAAATTCTAAAAAAATAGATTCTAAAAAACAAAGATAGTACAGAAGAAACAGTTTGCAGAATACAAGGCATATGTTCTTCGATAAATTTTATAAAAGCAGTGGTCACTGATCTGACCTGTAGGTTCGTCTTAAAAAATTTATTGGCATAAAAGACATTGACATAAAATTTGGGCCTAAACAGTTTATTTTTCTGGTCTTCCTGCCATAACACATGAAAAAACTTTTATTGTTTCAGGACCAATCCGTGAGAGCTTCTGCCATCAGAAACAACTTGGAACGCAATTCAAATTTCGTTCTTAATATTTCAAAAATATTCGACGAGACAATAGCGAATTGCAAATCGAATTGCTAATAGAGACGAAATTGATGTTTATATTTGATGTTGGTGCGGTGTTTGATCATTGGAATAATTTAGAATATCTCGATGCCTTTTGAAAATTTGAATGTAGCTTATCGTTTAGCATTGAATTCAAACATTAGTCAGTTTCACCTCGATTTCAATGAAATTGATTAAAAATGGCGTTATTTCCGTAAACAAAGCGAGTTTTATTTTAAAAGGTGTGTTAGCTACAAAGCACGAGAAATAACTTAAAATATTTCGTGAGAAAATTAAAAAAAAAACAAGCGTCCTCTATATAATATTCACCATGTTTTGGTTTTAAGAATCACGGGATTTGAGAAAAATTTAAGATTGAAAACGCGCCGACTCACAACTCCTCAATTCATATTTATTTTCGGTAATTTAGAAGGCTTGCATCATTTAACTCATACGGCCACCCGTCCAAAACTGTCTTCGCTTAGCAACAGATCTTTTGAAACCTTCAATTTTAATCTGTGAATATATTTTTTGCGATATTCTTTATTTGGAATTTTCGGCCATTTTTAAAAGTTTATTTTTGCGTGTAATTTTCTGCTTAAGGGCAATTTGTTTTTTAGATCTTGACAGCAATTTCGATACTTTTTGAAAACTTTATCATGTTCTTGATCAAGACACTGAAAGCCTCATTTTTAGCCTTTTATTTAGGATTTCGTTTGCTGTATAAGAAACTGAAATTTCTGGATGGTACAAAAAAATATATAAAATTTCTCGAAACGATGGGAAATCATTCTTTTAACTTGGAATACTGCATATTTCTTTTTTTGGAACTATATTTCATGTGCAAATAAAAATTATTTTGGATATTTTTTGTCTTTTAACTGTCGAAATTTTTAAATCAAATTTTTTTTTTATTTTATTGAGATGAGATGTTGAAGTTCTAAAAACATGATTTATTTCAAAATTTGCAAATGTTAAATTTCGCCAATTTTAAAATTCAAAATTGTCGCCCTTTGTAGTATTGTCGCCTTATGCAAAATTGTCGCCTTATATAGAATTGTTGCCCTAAGCAAAGTTATTTCAGCTGACTTTGCAATGCTGGTTTGTTATTTTCAGGACGTAATGTTTTGATGCTCTAAAAAGAAGAATGCGAAGAACAAAAAATAGTGATCTTTGGCATATATTACAAAATATAGCCTACCAGACTGCGTTTTTGTCAAAATCACTTCTGCGCAGCCAGAAGTGATTTAACTAGATTTAAATTAAATTAATTTGACATAGCCAAATTAATAATAATAATGACCTAAAATCATGGTGGTCACATTATATGAGACTTTTATCAAATTTTAACACAAATTCACATTTGACGTATGGCGTAAAAGTGATTTTCTAGTCCAAAATCGCTAAAATTAATTTCATCCCTTAGATCTAGAAGAGAAAAAAATTTTTTTTATTTTCTTTTTATTTTCTATATTTTTTTTATTTTTATTTTCTATTTTATAAATCTATTAACCAAAAGGTAAACAAAAGTTGAGTGTACCAATTGCGGTGTATTCATATTTTTAACTGCTTGTGGTATTTTTATTCAGGTATTAAGGTGTCCTAATTGCATATAAGTCTCATAATATTTTGTACATGATTGTAGATAATAGATGAGTCTTGTAACTCGTATTAATTATTCAATAAAAAATATTTTTCGAATAAATTTACAATCAGAAGATTTAGACGCTGTTTTAAAATTGGTAAAAAAAAAAATTATGTTTGACAGATTTATTTTACTTATTTTATCAGGGGATGTTCAATCCAATCGAGATCCTGCACAAAAAATCTTGTTAGGAAACAATTTAAATAATGATTTAAAAATGTGACAACTCTATAGGCAAAAGTGTTTGCATTTTTAGACTTAAATTTAAACAGCATTTTACCCGAAATTGATGAACTAAGATTTACAGAAATACAATGTCTTCCAGCAATAATAGGCATAACTGAAAGTAAAATTGACGACTCTATTCATGATTCAGATATAAAAATAGGAGATTTCCAAATTTTACGTAAAGATAGAAATAGGAATGGAGGTGGTGTTGTTTTTTATAGTAAAGATGATCTAATTTTTAATGTAACAGATATAAGTGATCAAGAGGGTATTTTTTTGGATGTTCTACTTCCTCTAACAAAACCTTTAACTGTTGGCATAGTGTATAGACTACCAAACAATAACCGCTTTTTTGATATTTTCACTGATACTTTAAATAGTATAGTTGAAAATGACAAAGGCCTCTTTATTTTGGATGATCTCAATGTAAATCTACTTAATGAACATTTTTGCATCTTTGACAAAGGAGCAACACCATCTTCCTCTAACCCGCTTCTAAACAAGCACAGAGAATTCTTATCAACTTTTAGTCTTAATCAGTTACTTAAAAGTCCAATAAGAATTACTGGCAACACAAGTTCTCTAGTTGATCGTATTTTATCTAGTGCACCTGACAAAATTACTCAAAGTGCAACTTTAGATATTGCTCTGTCTGGTCATCAATTTATCTACTGTACACGTAAGATCTACAGAGAAAAATCAGAGACTACTAAATTTAAAACATTTAGACGTTTGCAGAACTACAGCAAGGAAATTTTAATCAAAATTTGTTAATAGCTAACTTTCCCGATTATTCAGGGTTTACCAATATCAATTCAGCATACTCTGATTTTGTAATAAATTTTAAAGATGTCATAGATAATACAGCAACTTAACGAACCACTAAAATTAAAATCAATTCGTATGTATGGTTTGATGGAGAAATAACAGAAAAAATTAGATTTAGGGACAAACTCTCTAAGCAATTTAAAAGAACCAAGTCTGATGGGCACAAGTTGTTACTTAATAAAGCCAAAAATGATGTTCTTGGTACTATTAGAAAGAAAAAAATACATTTACCTTACAAATAAACGAAGGGAAAACTTATGTCGATCTAAAAAACTCTGGAAATCTTTAAAAGATATTGGGCGTACTAAAGCTAAAAGTTCACTTTCTCATGATAATTTTTGCTTAAAAAATTTTTTAATGTTATTTTGGAAAACTTTCTTCTAATTTACTAAAACTTTTACCAAGAGCATCACATAAATTTTCTTATACAATTTCAGATTACTATTCTACACTTGACATTACTAATGAATTTAGTTCTTAAGTGTATTACTTTTATATTTCAATGATGTTACACCCACAAATGACATTGAAAACATATTTGTTGATATTCTTCTCCCTTGTACCAAACCTTTT
>JAUZNK010096478.1:0-12160 GCA_035046665.1 Euphysa ruthae
CAATGACAATGCCACTTATAATGCAGAAGACCCTGATCGTGATAGATTACATAAAGTCAGACCTTTTCTGGATTTGAAAACGCATGCGTTGCAGAAAGGTTTATAGTCCAGGTAGATATTTGAGCATTGATGAATCTTTAGTGCTTTTCAAAGGACGGTCATATTTCCGTCAATATATAAAGACAAAGCGTGCTCGCTTTGGGATAAAGCTCTATAAATTGACAACATCGGATGGAATAACTCTTGATAGTAGGTGTTTTTTTTGCCGTCCTGAAAGGGTTAAAGAGTAAAATTTTTAATCTTTTATGAAAGAATTATGCATTTTTTTCTGTCTAGTCATAGTAAGACTTATAAGCAAAAATCCGGTGAAACTTAAGATATTATTTGGCTCTTATGTGCAGGTCTCTTTTAAATTTTGTTGTTGTTCTATTGGTTTTTTGCCATCGATGATCCTTAGACTTAAGATTAGTGCCCATTTTTTGGAGGTATAATTAAATTGTTTACAAAGTGCAGCAAAAGTGAACTTTGATTATTTAATTCCAGACAAGAGGCATCCATAAATTTTCGAAACACAAACAAATACATTTTTAAAAACCATATATGTATGCCTTTTGTTAGTCATTTTTATTAAAATGCTTTAAGGAAGGCTATTGTTATTTTTTTTTTATCTAACATACAAGATCAAAAAATTTTAATCAATCGCCCACAGCTTATTTTTAAAACAAAAACACAAGTTTCTTCTAAGATCATAACTTAACCATGTTTGACTATTTTTTATAAAACACATCTTCATGTTACAGGCTACACAATGTTTTTAATATGCGCCCCCTCTAATTAATTATTATTTTGATTTTTTTTTTTAAAAGGAAACTTGCTATACAATTTTGCTTCATTATAAATAAGTTCGAGCAACAAAAAAAAATTTTTATGAACTGTCAATTGTTCATTTCAGACTTTCGAAGTTCTTCTGTTTTTGGTGTAAGCATAATACTTTGCAGGTATAAATAATCCATTTTCGTTATTTGCATTCAAAAAATGATGCAATAGACTTGATATCTCAATTGGTGCATGTCCAACCAATAATCATTTCCATTTATTTTAAAGATCCCTTTTGAAAGCTTGTTGTAATCAATAGCTTCATTTCTACTATCGTCCAGTTGTTTTTATAAACATGATGACCACGGATCAGGTTTCTGAATACAGTTTTATGAAACAGTTTAAATTCACCTCTTTCCTGTGTTCTCACCATTTTTTCTTCAAATGTTTGAATATTACAAATGAACAAAAAGGATTCTATGATTCTTCTATAGCTAGACAGTATTCGAATACAAATGAAAAAAAAGGATTCTGTGATTCTTCTATAGAAGCTATTCAAATACAAATGTTCCAATATGGTAGCTATATTACAAATGAACAAAAAGTATTTTCACAGTTTATGTATAAATAACAGATCAACGATGGATACTCAACTTACATCTCATAAAGGTGAGAAGCAAAAACCCTACACTATGGATTTTAAGATAAGCATTATAGACTATGCCGAAGAAAACTATAACAGAAGTGATGAAAATAAATTTAAAATCTATGTGAAAAAAGTTTGAAAATGGTGAAAAAACAAGGAAAATATAAGCTGTTCAAAATTGAAACGTATGAGAATCCGGGTACATGTACGTCGAATCTGTACAAAACAGTTATTTCACCCAAGTAACATTAGTGATATAGATGAGACCATATCAGACCACATCAGATAGCTTCCCCATCTACTGTTAACGTAGTTGTTGCCAAAGAAGCTAAAGACTAGTGGTAACGAAATGGTGCGTGTCACTGTTTGTTTATCAGCTAAATCCGGCAGAACAAAGTTTACGCCATTTATCGTTTTTGCAGGAGCTAAGCGTGAGTTAAGTGCCCTCAATGAGGAGTTTAAAAGTAAATGCATAGTTGCATCCTTTCCAAACCAAATTTACCTTTCATAAAAGGCTTTTAGCATGGGATTCCTATGAGACCCATATGACAAAAGATGTAAAGAGGTCTCTAGCTCTGTTAAACACTGAACAGGTTATCATTCCAGGCGGTTTTACTAAGTATATTCAAGTGCCAGATGTCTTTAGGAACAAGCTATTCATGCCAGTGAGTTGTATAATGAATGGATAAGTAATGACATTCACTTATATACCAAAGCTGGAAATATGAGACCAGCACCAAGGCGTACATTTGTTGGTTGGATCCTTGAAAGTTGGAGTTAGTTATCGAAGGAGCTAATTGTAAACTCCTTTAAAGCATGTGGGTTAGATTTAAAAGTCAACAGCAGTGAAGATAAACTTATCATTTGTTTTAAAGAGGGAAAGCATTGTACTGCTGGTGCCACTGTACTTGGAAATCAAGTTTCCATCTTACATGAGGATGATAGTATAGATTTATTTGCAACATCAATATTGAGGATGCAAGCCCATTGGAGAATTTAATATCAAATATCAAAGACGACAAAGTCAATATTATTTAGTTTATATAGCTTGTCTTGTGTTTATCATTTTACTTATTTTTTAGAAAAATAACTGTAGGTACAGAGAATAAATAAATAAACGACCCTCTTTTTAACGCTCCCTCTAATTAACACCTCACCTTTATTTTCAAGCTATGAAACTAAAACATGACCAAGAAGCCATATTCAACCCCTGCTAATACTAAAACACCATATTACCATGTTACTGACAGTCTCCCTATACTTTCCATACAGTCTTCACATCCAATCAATGTCCTTCCAAGATTTTGTTTTAACCAACTGTTCCTGTACATTATTTATTGCTACAATATTTTTTGGATCTAAGTTCCTATTCAACCATCTGAAAAAATATCTTGTCTTGATTTGCCACATTTAACTCTCCATTACTTTCTGTTTATGTCCTTCTTTCAATATTCTTAATTTATCTTTTAATTCTACTTCTTTCTTTTTTGATCAGTGCTCTTTTTGAATCTTTGAATTTTCGAATCTCTATCACACAACTTTCATAGTTAATAAGCAATTCTTAATTATATTATTTGTGTGCGTCATAAGGATTATTCCTCTGGCACAACTTTTCTTAAAATTCTATTTAACCCTCCTACAAAATTATTACGATTAATGAATGTTTTCACAGAATGGGTTTATCGGTATATTACTGCTTTTCATTAACGTCCTGTGTAAAATGTTTTAATAAAATAAATATATTTATAAAACATTGAATTAATTCTAAATAAAATATAGGCGATTGAAAGAAATACCATATAATTTAAAATAAACCGCATCCTCATCCCAGTTTTGATCGTTTTCACTATCATCTTGCAAAATTATTTCACCATCATTTAAAATTAAATCAGATGAAAATGATGTGGAAGCAAGTTCGAAATTATTCACAGCTATTTTTTCCCAATGTTTTCATTTGCTGAAAGCACCACTTTTCACTTTTAAATACATTCATTTCAGCAAATGTCAGTTTTATTGGAGAATTCAAAAAACTTGCATTTTACTCTTGTTTTGAAATATTTAAGTTGATCTTGTAAGTATAATATTGGTAATTAAATTAAATAATTTAATTATTTTTTACCGTGATCTGTTGTTTTAATCTGCAATCGTTTTTTACTGCAATAAATTCAGCAAAAGTTATTTTGCGCAATTTTAGCCCGCGTAAATGAATGCAGGTAGGCGTGGAGGTGGGCGTAGGCAATTGCCCGCCTCTCTGTACAAACTTTTTTCTGTCTTCTATATTTTTCAGTTTCACTGGCAGATATTTTCAATTAAGCAAACATGAACAATGATACATGCTCACTTTTGGTGTTGGTTGTATAAATTCTCCCTTAGTATTGCTGTATTGTTGTATGGTAGTTCTCGCTCTAATATCTAATATTTATAGTTTTTGTAATTATGTGTTTCTTGGGTTGATTTTAAGGTTCGATGACTGATTGGTAATGAATTAATGAAGCTTCTGCGGTTATATGTAGAATTAATTAATTTATTAAACATATTCTTGATGATGCCTTACTATATTTTTTGGTAAAAATTTTGTTTAGGTTTTAATATTATACCTAAATATTTGTAGGGATCAGTAATGTGATACGTAAAGTTAGAGAAAAAGGTGTGGTTTATTGAATTTGTTTACTCTTTTAGAAATTCCACAACCCATACTTTCCTCCTTTTTTGAAGTAAATCAAAAATAATTTTAAAATGATGCAAGATCTTTTTGGTGTTTTCTCTCAGTTACCAAAAAATTTTTGTCTGCAACATAGATAATCATATCATCAGCAAGCATGACAACCGTACAATGATTGAGATATTCGCTATTTATTAAAATCATTAAAAACGACATGAAGCACCATGGGACTAATTATGGAGCCTTGCATAAAACTGGTCCCTTTTATCAGATATACTTACTTCATCTATGCTCATTGATTGATAACACAATACAAATACTGTTTGTCAATAAGTTTTTCATTGTCAATGTAATCAAATATTTTTGACAGATTAATTAGAATAAACTTTTTTATTGTATTTTGGAATAGATTCTATGAGTAATTTTGCAGCTAGCTAAGTTAATCTTTTCTTACAGTAACTAAACTGCACATGGCACAAAAGTAAGTTAAGAATGAAAACTAGCTGAAACAGCATCAGCCAAAAAACAAGGTCAAAATGGGAAATTAAAGGAAATACTGCTGCAAACTTTTACGTTTCATCATAGTTTCCAGGTGAACAGATTAATTTGAAACAAAATGTGAACTTTAATTTAATAAATGTATAGTTTTATCTCAAGAAAGCATTCCTACATGGATATTTTATAAAGAAAAAAATATACGCGCACCTGGATATTTTATAAAGAAAAAAATATACGCGCACATGGATATTTTATAAAGAAAAAAATATACACGCACATGGATATTTTATAAAGAAAAAAATATACGCGCACATGGATATTTTATAAAGAAAAAAATATACTCGCACATGGATATTTTATAAAGAAAAAATAATACATGCATATGTATATTCTATAAAAAAAAAAAGCTCTCGTGCAAATATTATAAAGTCAAATAAAATGCATCTTGTCTGGCGATTCTAGCAGTTTTACTTAAACATAAAATCAATTTACTATGACCTTGAAAAAATGTAGACCTACCAATAACCAAAATTTGCGAACATATACATGAAATTAAGTTCATCTTTTTTTTCTCTCTAAAAGGATGATACCTATAATGTGTAGATGGCTTTTGTGTGTGTATGTTTTTTCAATAATTTTTTTGCCATGGCTTTTTTTTTTTAATTTTTCTCCCTGGGGTATTCATGAGTTTTCAAAAAATATATTTTGCCTAGTCATATTTCTATTATGTTTTATTTTCCAAAGTACTTCTTTTTTTTTTTTTTTTTTTTTTTTTTTTTTAATTTTATTTAGCCAAAATTTGTTAAATATTTTCCAAAGATGTGATTATTTGCTTTATAATGTGATATTTTTATTATTCTCCTATAATTTTAAAAGTTGTGAAAGTCACGCTTGTGCTTTTTAAAGCTGTTTTGGGAACTGAGGTTAATTTTTTATTAGCTTTTTCAAACTAATGGTTTTCATTATTTTTGTTTGGAAGTAAGCTTATTTATTTAAGTAAGCTTATTTATATTTTTTAGTACATGAAGATTAGACAGAAATATAAAGGTGGATCGCTACCAAATGTTAACTCTTCTCTAAATCCAATTGAGTTTCAAGTATGAGTATATTTTATTTATTACCTATATATTTTTATGAATTACAGGAGCAGAGGCAAAAACATGCGCACCGAGATTTTGAGTGCTAAAATTGTGTGTCTAATATTCTAAGCTTTCTAAAAGATTTATTGAATGTCAGTATAAGAACTAGACTAATCAACTATTAAATACCTTATTTCGATTCCAAAAGCCCAAAAAAGGTATTCCCAGTCTTTTAAAATTAAAATTATTATTATGTATCGTTATTGTGTATTTTTACCCAAAATACACAATAACGAGTTTACAACGAGTTGACGAACTTCGCATTTCTAAATACACAACATATTATACTCAAATAAAAACACGCTCTTTTGTTCGTTTCGTAGATGAAACATATGATGCAATAATAATGTTATTTTAATTGTAGCCTTGGTTTAGACTTGCGCAATTTTCACCTGTAAGAAAACACTTAGTGTGGTTAGAAATTGCGCGCATTTGTGTCAAGGAAGTATATCATTCTCTAAAACACCTGTGTAGCTTAATTTGTACACATTTATAAATCTATTTTACTAGAGCATTATAGCTAACTGAAAAAAGTTATATAAAAATAAAAGTTCATTTTTAAATCAGTATTAGTTGAGATACGAAGATAAAACAACCTAAAACAGAAAATCGAAGGTATGAATGGAAAAAAAATTTTAAAAGAAAATGGGAGGAGAAAGACATGTTAAACAAATTGACACAAGTAGAATCTGGAATACCTATTCAAGAAGCAGCAAGAATAAATAGTATGGCAGAAGGAACCATTTGCAACCGATTAAAAATGATGAATGCCGAAAACTTTAGTTGGCTCAGGAAGAAAATTAACTTTGAATCCTGATTCTGAGGTAACTGTAGTTAAACTGTTCTTTTTATTTTGATAGGCAGTTTTTCTTTTATTTTTTTTTTACCATGCTTCGGCTGAATCAATCTATGTTTTTGTGTGTGATGTATAACGGGGCCCCAATGGAGATTTTGTCGTGACAGACAATTTTTGTGCCTATTCTTGCCATGGTTTTTTATCTGAATGTTTATTCCTTTGAAGAAAAAATTATATATACAAAAATTAATTTCTCCATTGTCCTTTTTTTGCATATTGTAGCTTTGTTATTAATTCGATCATGGTCTTTGATTTAGTCCAACCAGAGGTGACGTCAAGGATCTTGTGAAAGAGTACATTATTAGGAACAGCATTAAAACACCATTCACCAACAATTGAACAGGAAAAGATTGGCTTCAATCTTTTATGGAGAGAAATAATTTGTCAATGAAGAAAGCAAATTTGATCAGTGCTGCTAGTAAATCAGTGACGGAAAACCCCTTCATAATATTTGACTACTATGATGTGCTGGATAAACTTTTAATTGAAAACATTTTTCAAGCTAATCAGATTTGGAATTGCGATGAGAGTGGATTCCTTAGTGGTTTCAACCAAAGGAAAAGTCACCTACCGCGTACCACCTACAGCTGGTGCTGGAAGAGAAAATACTACAACATTAACAGTGGCAAATGCTGCTGGCAAGGTTTTACCCCCAATCGTTGTATTTACTGGGAAAAACTATCAAGCAACATGGAGAAGTGAAGAAGCTTTGTCTGGAACTTGGTACGGATGTTTCGAAAATGGATGAATGACGACAGAATTATTTTCAAAATGGATGGATGTGTTTTGTGCCACCGTTAAAGAGCATCCTTTGCTTTTACTATATGACAGACATCTTACCCATGTTTCAGTATCACTGTTAAGGAAAGCCCTTATGAAAATATCACAATCATCAAGTTCACACCACATGTTGCTGATGTGCTACAACCACTCGATGTAACTTGTTCTAGTCCTCTCAAGCGTCAATGGGAAAGAGTTTTGGAAGAACGGAGCAGTGCATTTGGACCTCGTGAACCAATTTGTAAAGCAACATTTGTGATCCGCCTTTGTAATATTCAGAATTTTGGATTGTCAGAAATTAACATCGTTTCTGGTTTCCGTTTTACTGGCATTTTCCCCCTTGATCGCTCAAAATATCCTTCTAATCGATTTGATTCACACCTGCTGAAGCGATGTAATTCATGGGTAGAGATTGTAAAGCCAGCTGACCTTATGGATCGAATGGCACATGCTGTGGTTACTCCAAACAAAGAAACTCCTAGTTCAACCCCATTACAGACACGTCCACCACAACCCTTATCATTTGAAGATGAGCCATCTGCTGTTTCTATTTGAGAGATGCTTGTACCAAAGCCACTTCCAATTACTGACAAAGTATGGATACCTGCATGGACATTGCATGATGAACCATTATTATCACCACCATCTACTTCGAATAAGAGCTTTGAACACATTGAAAACATTAAAAAGCAACCAAAAAAAGGAGGAAAATTGATTTAAAAACCAAAATAATATCAGACGAGGCATATGTAGCAGAATTGGAACGATTAGAAGAAGAGGATAAGCAGAAAAATCAACAAAAAAACAAGCGAGCCTTGCTTAAAATAAAAAAAGCTAAAAATAAAAAAAAACAAACTTAACTTAGTAACATGTAATGAGAGTGATGATAATGGCGAAGAATGAAACAAGGACAATAACGATCCGATCAAACAGGATTTGATTGCTATCTGGACCAACCTAGGTCACCCAACTCCAAAAGATGTTATTGTGGGGAAATGGTTTGCTGCTATTTACGAAGCTGAGAAAAAAAGAAGGCGCATCTTTTTATTGGCAAGGTACTGGAGCAATTCTTGCAAGACTTCCGAGGAAATATTGATGGCTTACAAATACATTGTTTGAAACTGCATGTGGTCTCTGATACAGTTCTGGATGGAAATCCTGATCACAATTGGGATGTTGGTTTCTTTCCAGCATTCAATATTATCTTTGGGACAATTATTGTTGAGCCCTTAAGGGGAAATTATGGAACATCCCAAATTATTTTGCTATCAAACAAAAATTTGATGCATTTTGCAAACGGGATAGAGAGGGACACTTTAAAACACAATTTTCATGTATGAGATAGGGTGTTTATTTGCTAATTGAAAATTAGTGTTTATAATAAAATGTCTCTCTTAATTTTCTCATATCCTTCTAATTTGTTTAAAATAGATATATAAATATTTCCCTCTGAGACAAGAGAATAAACTGTTGGTTTGTCCATCTATTGTGAATCCGCTAGCCAATTAATTTCAAGTTAGTAGATTGATTGGCCGTAGTTCTCATTACTAAGTCTGTATCCAGAAAACATGAATACCATAAATCTAGATGAAAAAATAAATTAAAAATCTGAAAAAAATTTATAAATCTAAAATACAGAGCAAATCTCGCAATTCCTCATCACACACCAAATTTTTTTTACTGATTTTTAAGAAATATAACCGTTGTTTTTTTGAGATAAAAAATTAAAAATTTTCAATTAAAGCTAGTTAAAGAAAGAATAATGGAAAAAAAATGCGTAATTTTCAAACTGATTTGAAAAAGGGTGTCGGCTAGAACTTATGCGCGTAATTTTTTGTGCGTAATTTTCAAACTCAGATGCGCAAATTTTAAACATTTTGTTGGGTGAAAATGGTGTATTGGTGTTCGCGTCATACGGCAGTACGCAAAGGGTTAGGAAACAAACACTTATTGAGATTTAAAAAGGGCAGAATAAGCTTCATATACAACAAAAATGGAATTTTCTCAATGCAAGAAACAAAAACAAAATCGAAGTTTACTGAAATTGCGCAAATTTTACCCACCGTCACTATACCTTGTCAGTATTGTTAACCCTTGGCCACAATAAAAATGAAATCAAAGGTTAAAGTTTTTCAAAAACGTTAAATCAAATGTGAGTTTATAAGTGATTAAACTTCTGGTCATGGTAACTTATCTCTTTGAATTATTATTAAATCAAATATATTAGTAGCAGTAAATAAAAAAATATTTCAACAAAAACAGAATAGTATGTAAATTTAACTTTATTAACCATTTTAGTCAAATATTTATATTAGTTTTTACCATGTTCAGTTGTATTAAAAATGAAAAATAAATGCCCAATCAATTGCAAAGCTGCATCACTATTTCATGTAAAATCAATTTTGTAACAATTTCATTTTCAAAGGAATACTTTTGACTTCTAGCTCTAGGTGGTTAAACTTTTCCAACTAAAATAATTTTTATTATTTTTAGCTGCAGAATACACTACAAAGTAAAAAAATTTTAAATTTCAGCTTTTTAGTATTTATCTGTTTATTTCATTGCCTTTTGCTCTTGATATTACATTTTTGGTTATTGGTACAAACATTTTGTTATTTTTAGGGAGCATACCCTGGTATGAATGAGCCATATAGTAGTCACACGCATTACCCTGGTCCAATATTTCCGTCAAAAGCAAAACGCTCTTGTAAGTATAATTTGGTGTCTTTGACACCTAACTGTTTCTGGATTGAGTGCGTGCGAATATTGGTGAAAATGAGATTGATTTTAAAATATTCAAAATTATGAAGTAATAGGCCAGTAAGGAGCCAAATAAAAAGATCCCTTTAATGTTACTCCTGTGCTCCAATGTTGATTAAAAACAACCATTAAACATTACAATGGAAAGCATAGTTGTGCAAAATCGTCAAATGGTTGAAAAAACATAGTCTGTAGAAAAACCTCTGGTCTGGAAGCTCTATTGTTTCAAAGCCGTGGGACTCTTTGTTCAAACTTTTAACAATCACATGATAACTTATCGTGATAACGAGAAGTAAACAGTTTAGTGAAATAGCTAAAATAAAGTAAAAATTTTACTAATATTTGCATATGAGTTTATTATTTTTAATAACAGTTTTTTTAAGCTAACTATTATTATGGGTGGATCAAACTGCTGTTTTCCTGTTTGTCATGTTTCAAGAACATTAAATTATAAAGGCATTGCATTTTTTAAAATACCAATGAGAACAGATGAGTATAATACGAAGTGGAGAAACAACACGATGGGTGTAATCACTCTTTATCAAGATTTGGACAGACAGTTAAAAGAATGTTTTGAAAAAGGGAAATATTTATGTTTTTGAAATACATTTTGCTCCTGCAGATATAGATTCAACAATCTTGTAACTTATTATCATCCCTTACTCCCCTTACTTATCTATATGAATAAGTCAATGAGGATGAAAAATAGGCCATCAGGGAAATTAAAATCTAAACTTTGTGCCTACTTTCTATTTTCGCGTTTTCTGAAAGGCTAGAACATTTTTTATAAGCTTAATTTCTTTTTTATCTTTTTTGATTTGATTTTGATTTATATTTAGCTAAGTAATTAAAAAAAAAAAAAGGTT
Source organism: Euphysa ruthae (assembly GCA_035046665.1). Lineage (NCBI taxonomy): Eukaryota > Metazoa > Cnidaria > Hydrozoa > Anthoathecata > Corymorphidae > Euphysa > Euphysa ruthae. The sequence goes on from JAUZNK010096478.1 coordinate 11,024, forward strand.
TTTAACCTCATTAATTACCCATTTAATTACTTTAAAATTATATAAAACTACTCTAAATTAACTCTTTTAAAATAACTGGTAGTATTTGTGTTTGTAACAAAGTTTTAGTTTTATAAAAAAAATTTTATTTGTAAAAAAAAAAAATTGCATTGCCGAGGAATCGAACCCGGTCTCCCGCATGGCAGGCGAGGATTCTACCACTGAACCAAAAATAAACATAAAAATAATTTAAAATATTTTTGCTTGCATTAAGATTATTTCAAATGCTAATTTGTTTTAAATATTATACTTTTCTCATAGATACAGTGAATGCACCATATCGTAATAATCTATTGACACCCCAACCAATTGAAGAACAAAGTGAAGGAGGATCCATGTGGAGGAGGTTAGTAGTATAATTTTTTACTAAAAAAATTAAATTTCCGGATGGATCTTTTTTTAAATGTCTTCTTAAGAGTAAAGTTTTAATTATTTATTTGCCTTAAAATTTTTACAAGTTTAAAAATTGTACAAAGATATTAATGTCAACAAATTTCTTTCGAAAGTTGTTTGCACCATGGAGACTTGTTTATGTGTGAAAATACTAAAATTCTAGTGAGACATCTTTAAAATATTAGCAATTGAGTTTTCCTCTTTCTCTATAAAAAATAGTCCTAAAACTGAAAAGTCTAATCCACAATTTAATTTTCCTTCTCTGATCTAGCTATTTAAATTATCTTTATTAAAATCTTCTAAAATATTAGAATCAATTCTTCAATTTGTTGCATCTCAAAATCTAATGAGGAGATGATTTATTCATCATTAGATTTTTGGTTATATTAAAGCTTAGCAGTATTTGTAAAGATTTATATATATATATATATGCAGGCCTTGCCATAAGCAAATAATCTCCCGAGTAGATAAAAGCTCGCATGGAGTAAATGACGCGAGCGTTATCGCTCGACAACAGAGCTTCCAAGTACTTGGATATTGCGAAAGCCGATTGCGCAAGTCTGAAAATAGTGATATATGTTACTTTTTTTTTTACAATGGTATTGTAGAGTGTATTGCATAGATTCATATGTTTCACTATTTATTCCTGAGCAGAACAAGCTGGGGGACGTTTAAATGGTGAACCTCAAACACCAGTACTGAGCT
>JAUZNK010096489.1:0-12159 GCA_035046665.1 Euphysa ruthae
TAGAGTCACATAAAAAGCAATACTTTAAGAAAAAGTTTTTTTATGTCTGACTTTTTTTATTTGCGCTAAGAACACCTGATAACAGCTAATGAAATTTTTAGGCGAGAAAATAAAATTCAAAAAAAAAAAAAAAATGAAGCTTTTGGTTTTTAGGTAAGAATTGTATTAATTATTTGTGCTCAAGTGTTTAAATCCTAGCAAGCATGCTCAAGTGGTTCTCAAAAAAATCTAGTGAAAAGAAAGCTTATGAACAACAAGTTTAGTTTGCCTACAAAAAACACAACTTGGGTTATTTTAAGTAACTAAACACTGCTTATCTTGTTACTTATATTTGTTAGGACGTGATTTCAAGGCGAAAACATGCAATTCGAGTTCGATTTTTACCAAAAGGAACTATTTCATTTGAGACTATCTCTCCAACACTGCATTCAGGTTTTATAGACCAAGAAGCTGTTCAAGTAAGAAATTCAAAAAGCCCAAGCAAACACAAGTTAGTTGTTTAGTTTTGATTTAAAGCATAATTTATCATGGTGTTTATTTACCATTTAAGAGTTATATACGATTTAATATGGCTATGTAATGCCAAGCAATGGTATTAATTTAAGCTAACAGAACATTATTATTACATATTATATTTACTTTGCAACTTGGTACTGTACTAAGTAAGGTAAGGTACTGTAGTGTGGATGTGGGATTTAATATCTGCCATAAGTAAGTTAGTAGCTAAACTGAACTTAAAAATTTTAGCATTTCAAAAGTTTTAAGTATTTAGCTCTTGTACGGCTGTTTTTTATAAATACTTTTGTAATAGTTTGGCTTTCGAATACTTATATTCAAAAGAATAGTATTCTAGTTGTTTTTTTTTTCTTGGATTAATTTTTGGTTCAGCATTTTCACTTACGTTAAGTGCATTTTAATAAGCTATGTGCTGAATTAATAAATAAGTCTCTCCTTCATATGTTTTGAATGAGGTCCAGTCATCATGGCATCAAAAAGGTATTTTAACTAGTTTATTTTAAGGTCCTTATCTGTAAAATGATACTTAATTATGTAATAAATAATGTTATGAATATTGAAACATACCAATTGCAGTTATTTCAATAAATTTTTCAAATTAGTTGTGCGTTTAGCAAGTTTTTTTTTTTGAATTTGCAGTGAATGAAAATGTTTATGAAAAAAGGGTCATTTGAAAATTACATCTTAGCCTATGTTTTTTTACGAAGACTTTAATAAAGAATTAAACTTTGTTTTTGTTAAAAATATCATTTTGTTGAAAATGAAAATTTGATTAAGATCGGGAATAAACATGTCAAAAGCAATGCTTCTATGATGTGAGCGCTGCGGCTAATCATATTAGTTAAATTTTGAAGAGATAGTTTCATCTTGATGAAGTTTTCTAATAATACTTTTGGAAAAAATGTAGCAAAAAAAGGCTCTCCTAGATTTTCCTTTATTTTTAGGGAACAAGAAAATGGTTTAATAACTACGATTGTCGATGGTCATACAATCAGTGTGAGTTATTACTTGCGTGATTGCAAACCGCGAGAAGTTCCACATTATAAAGATAAAGTTGAGTTTATTCTGGTAACAAAGAAATCAACTGGCTTACATTATGCCCGTGACTTGAGCATTTTAGAAAAAAGTGAAATTGTGTTTAAAAATGGCTTTGTTTGCGCTTTGAAAGATAGCTTTGGTTTCATTGAACTGGATAATCACGAAAGAGAGGTGTTCTTTCACTTTAGTTCTGTCATTGATGAGGTTGAACTGGAGCTGGGTGATAAAGTCCAATTTATAGAGACAAAAACTAGTGAGAAATTAAGTGCTGAAAAAGTGAAAAAGATGCCATCTAAAAGTATCATGAAAGATGAAATCATCTCAAAAACTCTTGATGGCGTTGTCGCACGCCCAATGAGAACTGTAGATCCAGAGGTACTTATTGTCACAGTTGTATGTTTTGGGTTACCTTATTACACCAAATTAACATATATTAATTAACGCGAATTGGAAAATTTTGCATTAACCTCGTTAATTAAAACCACGTTAATTTCAGTTCCACGTAAATTTATTAACCTTTAATAAATGTATAGGGTTACAAAAACCATCCTAAATTTCATAAGCTTTTAATATTTTTCTTGGGAGTTTACAAAATTACTGAAATAAATCTCCTGATGTCTATATTTTTATTAAATCAGGGGTGAAATAAGGTTTTAAAAGGGCACTTTTTAGATAGAAAATAAAACTATTTATACCAGCTTAAACTTAAAAGTGGTTATATTATATTACACCAAAGTTAAATGAGAGTTGCCCGAGGAGGAAATGACTATGTTATTATTTTAAACTCTTTTTTATAATCTTACAACTTCGATACTACTTATTGTTAAAGAATTGTTTTTTTCTTTGTCTCAACTGATAAACACAATTTGTAATTTTTTGTTTTGTGAAATAATGTCCTTTTAGCCACGGTAATACCACATTAATATTTGGCTTTTATTGACTCGCGTTAACTACCACTCACTTTAAAGACCAACTTCGCTATTTGTGTTAATTTCCTCCGCTTAATTTGGATGCCCACATTATTTTCGTGTAATAAGGTAAAAGCAGATGTTATAAGCCTTCATTTAGCAATTTAATTGTATGAGGATATCAATTTTGTGAACTGATTTTTTCTAGTTTATCAAGACCTTGGTAATAGGCAAAGCAGCGGTGTGTCCAAGATTCATGACCCAGCAATGTTTCTTTTAATAGGATTTAATTAAAGTATTTAAAGGCGGCCCATTTATGCGTTGTTGGAATTGGTGATTTAATTCGGCCAGGATATTTTCTAGAATGAAATTTTTCATAGCTAAAGCAAAGTCTATTGTATTTATATTAAGCAGTTTAAAATTTAGTTTTTAAGGTTTTGTTGATAAACTATCTAAAAGATTTGGAAAACTGAAATACTTGGTTCTAAGGGTTTCTTAGTTACCTAGCCTTTAGTTACTGAATAATCTTCCAGATATATTATTTATATTTGTTAGCAAAAGGTGTATGAAGGTTTGATTGAATTATCCAAACCTGATGATGGTGTGGACGAAAAGATGGCCACAACCTATCCTTTTGGTATAACTAGCATTACAGAGAAGAAAGAAGCCCTTCAGATTGGAAACAAGGTATCTGCAATAAACTCTCGTAATTTGACCTTTGTTTGTATTTTTGTTAACTGGCATAGGCATACAACAGTTTATTAAAGTATCTTTATATACTTTTTTTCCTTAGTGTAGTCAGCATATTGTCTAGAAACCCTGGGAATTTGTCAAATTCTTCGCTGTGCACAGGTTTTTGATAAAGATTTTTAATAATATCTTTTTATTGGGAAACATTGTTTCTACCTCAAAGCGCTAAAAATTAATTTAAGGGTAGATAGACTTCATAAATTTTAAAATTATCTCATATTCAAATTACGTTTTTCGTAAACAACTTATGTCATTATTGCCTTATTGGGGGGAAAAAAAAAAAAAAATATTAGGAATAATAAACAGTCATTTACATGGTGACTCGTAGAAGCTTACCATCGAGAACCATCATTAGTGCTACGTTATATTAAATTCTATACACGCCCCACACACACATTTACATACGCACACAGACACATACATACATAGATGCATAGATATTCAAGGTGTAATCTATAAACTATTTTCATGTGTTTTACTTACTAATTGGGACTTTGAGCGGCCGTCAAACGGCATAAGTTTTTTTTAACCCGGGGGCATTTGGGGGTTTATTTCAAAGGCCCCCAAGGGGGTTTCAGGACCAGCCCCAAAAGCTTTAGCTCTAATATAGCTACAGAAGGCCTTATGAAAGCTTATTTTGCTATGTGAAACTAGTATTTTTATGTGACTTATTTTGATTCAGTAGTGGAGTAAACTACCGTATCTTTTTTTCCCATCGATTCAAGTTTTGAAAAACTTAAAAAAAGTTGTTTTTTGGGGTTTGTAAAAAAAATCAAAAAGTTATTATTTGAGGAAGATTTGTTTTAGTCGGAAAATTTTCATTTTGTCATTAAGAAATGAAAATAGGGAGGATTTTCTTCTTAAAACGTTTAATAAAAAAAGAGAATTACATTTAAAAAATTTTTTCACCAAATATCAAATTTCTTATATCATCTGTTTCTAAATCTAAGTATAAAATAAATAAATTTTAGTTTGAAAGTCATATTAAACATGGTGCTAAAAGAGGTTACTTCAGTATCTATAAATATGTAGTCACCTGAGTTTGATTTGTTTTAAGAAATTATTTTTCATTGTTTTGCATAGTGGTAATTACCTTGTTTATTAAGAGGGTCTAAAATTGTGGAGCGGTTTGAAATCACGCAAAACTTGCAGGTTTTTAATTGTCCCACATTGAGGTCATAACATACTGCTCTTTTCATGTTGTATGATGTAATGTATTTACTCAATTTTTTCCCTCTCAGGTCACATTCCAGGTCTGTATTGATTCATTGACCAAAGCTAAAAGAGCCACCAACATAATGTGTATTCGTAATTTGTTACGTGGAAGAATAGATTCTGTCAAAGGCCAGGTAACTAATTTTAATATAAGGTTGTAGATTAATTTAGAAGAAGCATGGTTATGAAAAACTGGGTCTCAAATTTTCTAGGATCTTTAAAAAAATACTTCAAATCATCCAAGTTTAAATTGTTTTTCCTCTTTGTAAAATGCTTGTGATTTATAAATAGTTCTGAAATTAAAATCAAATTACTTTTTAAAAGAATTCTGCTTTGACTTTTTTTCTTAGCACAATTTAAATTGATTTTTAAGTTATATTATATTTTCTTTATTCTCCATCCTAAGAAACTTAGAATAAATTCCTTGATAAACCTGATAAGTAATAAAATTTAGTTTAAAAAGAAGCATTTAGAGAAATTAACGCGTAAATTTTTAAGTAGAAATTAATGATTACTAATCAGTTTTGTGGTTGACTTATAGACGTAAAAATCACACAAATCACTTAAGGCCCAAGGACTGTTCTGACTAAATTAGAGGGGTCACTTAGGATTAGGAAAGCTCTCCAATTGAAATTTGCTTGGTTATACAAAGAAGCTCAAAATTTGGTACAAAAAAATATTCTAACAAAGCATAAAAATTTAGCAATATTACCCCCTTGCTATAGAAGTAAGTGCTAAAATTTTGCAAAGTTTTAGGTAAAGCATGAAAATTGAAAAAAAAAAATTTGTTTTAATAACTTATCGTTTTTGATAATTAATTATTAGATATAATGTATTCAAAAGCAATTGCTTTTTCACAAAAAAAGAAAATTTAAATAGCTACGAGGATAATGTTCATTATAAAACAACAGACGCTGAACTACTTTTCAAGTCAATGTCTGTTTAATTTTAAAAATATTATTGTTTGTCAAAAATTAAAATTGACATGTCATGAGTTACAATATTTATTGAACGACGTCTCGAGAGACAAACTGCTCCCATCATCAGGTTAGTTACAATGATCAGTCATAGAGATTATATAGGTTTTTGGTAGGATTGAAGTCAAGTGTAAACAAATTGTGCAGACCGTTGAGGAAGATTAGTTACTCGAGTGTGTTTGCGGGCTGATGAGGAATTTTTTCTATTTAATGTCTGTTTACTTAAAAATCAATTCAAAACTCTTTTTTTAACATTAGTTTGTATTTTATATTTTTATAGAAAGGATGAGAAATTTAAATTTAAATATATTTTTTATGAAACTTTTTAGGTGGGAATGTCTAAATTAGAAACTCTTAACTAATAAGTTTTTAGTGTATATTCGGTTTCATATCATAAAATTAATTTTAAGAATTAGCTCTGGACCTGTCCCTAGCTAAAAGAAACAATGCACATATTAAACTGATCGCAGTCTGTGTTTTAATCTGAAAATTAATCTAAAATCTGAACTGTTTTTTTTTTTTGTAACAAGCTAAAGTTTTACAAAAGGAAATTTGCTGCTATGTTCAGTTCACCAAAAATGATTACCTAGTCAGTGAAATATTTTTGCATGATTAGAAAAATTTTAGCATGTAAAATATAATATAAAATTTAATTTTAATGTCACAGGAAGTGTGATCATATTTTTTGAGTTTAACAAGCTCCGGCCATAAAAAAATTGATGCAGAAACAAAATAATCTACTCTCTCATTGTAATGTTCCATTTTTTGCTGCAGGTTTTTTCTCCAATCAGAGGGTTTTTAATTTTTTTGTTCCTATAGAAAAAGTTTGTATAACTTATATAAATAAGCCACATAATAAAATCAAGTAATTAATTTTCATAATTATAGTTGTATAAAATAAAATTGAGACTACGTATCAAAGTGCAAAATTACTGACGAGTTTCAACTTCCTCTTTTAAAAAAATAATGTCATTATTTCATATATCCATCAGGTGAAGCAGAAATTTTTCGTTTTTGTAAATTTTGCGATTTTACTAAAAAGACACATGGACTTTCATTTTATTAAGATCAACTCAACAGAAACAAGGTCAAGAGTTCGTTCACTTAATAATGTGCTTTGGTGTTTCAAAATAAAAAACAAGAAAAAAAATTAAACGTTTGTGTATTCTATCGCTAATGTCAATTTGATGTAAAAATTAAAATGAAAAACAAAAATATGTTAGTTACAATTTTATTCAGCAATATCATTATTTTTTGTTTATTATTATTTCTGTTCTTTATTAGTCAGATATCCATCAGCGTTGAGACGTGCGAAACGCCACACACCTAAAGAATATTTTTGTAGAGCAAGACGGCTGTTTTATACCACCTTACAGTAGTTGAGTGTGTGTGATTGCTTGCCTTATATTGAATGAATTGAACTGATATATATTTTGTTTTTGAGCATGTTTCACAGCTTCACCATAATGGTTTCCAGAAAATGAAAAATCCATGATATTAAGAAAGAAAGCTTTTTCACAAGCTTCTCTATTGACGAAAACAGCATATGTTTTTAATTTGTTTGAACACGTTTGGAACAGTTAGATATTACTTTTATCTTTTTAGTTTTTAGGTGAAGGTCAATTAATTGATAATTATACCATAATTATCATACAGGATTTCCAATATCTTCTATGTCTTCAAGGTTTGCTAAAGGATCCAAATTGAGACTATAGTAGAAAACTAATTAGTTTGCAGTCTCAGTCATATGATTGCTCTCACAATAATGTGATTTGAACTGAACTGTTTAGGTTTCCCAATTCTATGCCACAGTATTATTCTCTTATAATCATGAGACTAAACCATCGCGACCTTGTTAAAACATAGTCAATTTTAATGTTGATGTTAAAACCTTGTCACGAAAAGATGATTAGCACTAGCAAAATACAAATAGAACAATGTTATAACCATTTTTACAGTTCTCTCAAGTTTTGATTGTAATTGCCATTCATATATTTAAGATTAGTATTAAACCGATCTCAGATATTCCAATCACCAACAGCTATTTACATAACACATGTTGGTGCAGGCATCATGCTTACTATAGAATGCATCTTCAATTTCATATCATTGAATATCTTTGGTAAACCATCGTGTTTCAAAATGTTTATAATAACTATGACTATGGAAGTGAATAAAATAATAATAAAAATAATTTTCAACGCAGATAAATCTTTTCTTGATATCTATTTTATTTTTATTTAGGGTCTTGTGGGGATAGTGAATCATCATAGTTCATCAAGTTTTATCTCAGAGCTCTCTCTCCTCTGCAGGTTTTTGTGAAAGTCTGATGAGAACTGTTGATGAGAAATTTTGAACAAATTTGGTCTTCTTTTTTTTTTCTTTTTTTTTTTTTTTTTTTCATTTTTGTTTACTCCTCTAGGGTGATCAACAATTATTCTGGTCCCTACCCTTCAACTTGTATGGTTTCGTTAGAAGCTAAAGCCTCTGCCATCATAGCAATCACACAAGCCATGACAAGTATGTTGATCGGAAGAAGGGAGAAGTCTTTATAAATTTTTCTAGAAATTAATCTTTGAAAAAAATGGCTGTAATTCTTTGGCTACATGAATGGATAAAAAATACTCAATTTGTTAGAACTCAAGAATGATATAAAATATATAGTACTCTATATGTACAGGGCTTTATACTAACTAAGAAAAACTTTTAAAAACGGTTGTGGATCCATAATTTCACTATCGACGTTATCGATGGTTGCTTTTTATGGCTCTTACCCAAAAGTGGGTTTTTGATCTAGGAAATACTGATGCCAACATTTGAACTAATACTCCATGTATTACCTTTCAGTTTGGATTCATTATTTTTGATAACAATGAGGTTGGAAAAAGTGTTTTCTTTCATATGACTGAAGTAATTGAGAATGAAAATCACTCAAATTTACGAGCTGGAGATGAAGTATCTTTTGTACTTGTGAAGAATCATAAGAACGCAAAAAAAAGTGCCGTGAGAGTGCAAAAGATTATGTAAGTATAATTGATCAATTTAAAAAATTTAAATAGCAAAAAGGAAAAAAACAATATGTTGACTGTATAAGAAAAAAAATATGTACTTATGCTGTGTTTAAATTTGGAAACTGAAAATATGATTTTTTGAACAGGCAGTGCTGGCAATAGAGTTTCCTACCTAAATTGGCTCATGGCTGTCTTTCAATCAGTCCTTCTAAAATATTGCTTTTTAGCAAAAAAAACAGAAATTGCTTTTTATTTTTAGCGCTGGGTTTGTGTATGCCTGAAATAAAATTATTTTGTTTATATTTGTTCTTTAAGTTTTTCTGAAAATTTATGCCAAAAATAGAATGTTTTAATATAGATGGAATGATTGTTAACTGCTAAAAATTCATTTCTTGCCCGAAGTTGGTCAGATGTGGTTTGAGAATAATGTATATATATTTTTTTGATTTTCTCAACAAATTATGCTCCAAATAAGTTAAATAATTTCATTAGTTACCTGTCAAAAAAAATCGTTTTTAGTATTGTATTAAGTAAGTGTATTAGGAGCTTTATGTGACTGATGTATATGTATGTCAAAAATCTCCTCAACATTTCGTAATCAGGCATCAGTTTTAATTATTAAGTGATAATTTTGTAAATTATCTTTTTCATGTGTTAATAAATATTTATTTGAGTCATAAGTTAAATGGAATTCTTAAAGCAAGTTAGCGGGTGCGCTTTCATCTGGGTTATGCTTATCAAAAAGCTTTTCAGCAACGAGTTGAGCGATACTTGTATTTCCAAATGCTAGATAACACCAAGAACAGGACTGTTTAATTCCGAAGTTTTACAAAGAGTTTTTTTTTTTATAATAGAGTTTTTAGGAAAAATATTACATTTTTTAGACATAGTCAGAAAGCCATAATATTTTCTAATAAAAATAGATTTTCAATCAAAAGGAAGGAAATGCTTTAGTTTTGAATTACTGTTTCTACAATGGTTCATATATCTGTTCCATGTATTTCAAGGCATCTAAGGGCTTATGACATAATTGTCCCCTAATAGGTGCAGTTTTAGTCTTTTTGGAATTCAGAATAGTTCAAACACATATAATACAGGACTTTTCATAAGACAAATGTGTGATCATCTTCGAAATTAGCTGCTATTCCAATCTTATCAAAGGCATTGTTTTGAGTACAAAGTACTATCAGTCATATCGTTAATAAAAATTAGGAGAAGAGTAAGTCCCTGAACAAAACCTTAAGAGCACCAGAATTTACAGAGTAAAGTTGGAAAAGTGGCCATTAAGGACCACCTTGATTTTTCTACCTGGCGAAAGTCTTAATGATATTCATCTTATGGAGAAGTTCAGAATGCCACACTATGTCTAATGCCTTAGAGATGTCAAGTGCAATCCCTCTGGATACACTGCAAGCATCAAGCAATTTATAGACATGTTCACAGATGAGAGTGAGAACATCAGCAGTGAACCTTCCAGGACAAAAACCATTGATGATCAGGAAACAGATTGAGCCACTCTAAATGACAAGTAACAAATGAGGTGTTAGTCAATAATTAAAAGACTTTACTTATGACTGAAAGAAAGCTTCCGATCGGATTACAAGTATCAGATCGCTTTCAGATGCCAACTTCCAGCAAGAGATACAACAGGATTTAGAGATACACTTCTTGAACAACCTGCAGTAGTGGATGAGAATTCTGGAGATCACTTTGTAGCAGGATTGCAGGAATTTCATCTGGTTCAGTAGCTTGTGGGAAAAGTCAATGTCAATGTTAACCATTGCCTGGTCAGAGTTTTCTAAAGGACTAGAGGCATTTTTTTTGCTGGTTTCACGGTCAGGGAGACAATTTTAGGAATCAACTAGGCGGATTGGCTAGTTTAGTTAATGGCTGAAATATCACTAAGTTGGAGGTGTCGATACTTGAATGGCTAGTATTTCTAGAGAAATGTAGCCAGTCAGGGCGATGCACATTGAAGTCTTCGAAGGCAAAGATATTAGCAGATGGTTGAATTATGAGAGTTTTGTTCAGAAAGTCAGCTCAGTCCATTATTTTGCCTATCAATTATGAACCTTTTGCCTTTGCAAAAGCTGTGTTGTGGCTCCAGAAAACTGAGTTGTTACCGATTGCAGGGTCACCCTCCAATCTCAACTTGACACTACCACTGCAATGTCATTTGAAAATTTTTAATGGAGCAGCCTCAGGAAAATAATATTTTGGTACCCTCAACAGAGACAACTAACAACCATAAAGCCGGTATAAGCATCATATACTCATCAGATAAACAAGAACTTTATTTTTTGTAAGTGACAAAACAGGGTGTATTTTGCAAAAACAGTTTGATGTAAATCCTGTTGTATTAAAAGAAAAGTAATAAAATGTATACTTTTACAAGGGAATGGTGTTGAAAGCTATGCTCTTACAATAAAAGGTAGGATTAGTGTGTACTTATGCTAGAAAATGTCTGGAAAATTTATACTTTTGCAAGGAAATGCCAGGGAGAATATAGTATCTATTCTATCCCAGAGGAAAAAAATTTCACATGAGAGATAATTTTGTTTTTGTATTTTTTTTTCTAAACAGAGTTCAGAATTGCATTAATCAAACTGTTTTTATTTTCAAAATAGTTTTGTAATTAAGTGATAAACTTTTTTTACATCGTTTAAATAAAAGGTTTTTAATGACTTAATTTTAAAATTATACTGATTTTTCACAATTCGATTTCTTTATTTTTAATTTTACTGCATGTCTAGACCAATTCTAACTCTTTTTTGCTCAACATTTTTTTGATTTTGAGAAACGCATGCAATATTATTAGAAATTAAATACGGAGTACTACTTGACAACTCTACTCTGTCAACTTAATTTACTGCCATTCGGACCATCTTTTGATTTAATATGAACACAAGAACTTTTGTTTTACGTATTGCTTCTTAATGTTAAGTTGCCTCATGATTATTTTGTGTAAACGGAGGAATGATTAAGACCTGAAACTCTACAACTAAATATGTATTTATAAATGCAATTTAAACTAACATTTTCTCTAGACTATTGTGTATTCATAAAATACTTTATATTTTTGCTTCTACGGAAGAGTTGTCTTATTTTGTATATCTGTCAGATGCACCAAATGGTTTTATTTATAATAGCATTGTTTTTTACTTATTTCTTGATACCCATAGAGATGAAAGACCTGAACATCTTACTCGTAGAAGAAGCAAGAGATTCTCTGAATGTGCGTCAAATAATGGGTGTGTATTTATTATTCTGTATAAAAGGAATTTTGTCAAGAAAATCAAAAGATTTAATTATGATGGATTTAAAAAAAAAATTTTTCTCTTGCAAGTCTTTGTACATGAAGTTCGCATGTCTGTTGCCATTTTTAACAAAAATGTAACTTGGCCATTTAATTTAATTTAATAATAATTTTAAAAATTTAATTTTTAAACCCAGATAATTAAGTGGAAAATTTTTACTTCTGAAGATATAAAATAGTCTATAAACAAATCTGATAAGACAACCCCTCTACAATAAAAACACTTGTAAATTTCTGTGTTTTTGCATGTCCAATAGTTTTCCAAAATATCCAATAATTTTTGTGTCTGGTTTCAATGGATTGTTAGGTTTTGTCATAATATAACTTTAAAGGTTTCAAACGCAAGGATATTATATTTCCAGATGTTTCCAAATAACTGAGTTTATTGAAAGCTTCCCCAGTTTTGTTTTTATTAATATATATATATA
>JAUZNK010096500.1:0-12159 GCA_035046665.1 Euphysa ruthae
TGTGTGTGTGTGTGTGTGTGTGTGTGTGTGTGTGTGTGTGTGTGTGTGTGTGTGTGTGTGTGTGTGTGTGTGTGTGGGTATACTGTGGTATATTACTTTTTAAAATATCGTTTAAATAGAAGATATATAAATACTGTATACTGTAGATCAATGTTGCTTTATATAAAAAATGGCAATTCCTTTTAAGGTCAATTGAAGAATGGCTTCTTTTTTCCCCTTTTGGCGTAAATATGCAAACATATCTCCAGATCGAGTCCCATTACAGAAAATCTTTCATTACAGCTATCTATGAAGATTAAGAAGTGGGACTTAATGTGTTGCACACAATACAGCTTAAGAGGGGATTTGATTAAATACAGATCAGCAAGCTTAAACTGTGTGATATTATAGAAACTCATAAAATAAACTGCACCTCAGTTTGGACCATACTGCACCTTTGTGTTCTCATTACACAAACAACACCATACACATCCACACTGTTTTCAACTTGAAGTTTGTTTAATAAAATGTCAACGCAAAGAAATGTTCCGGTACGTCCAACACCCGCTCTAAAAGAATTAAATAAATTTGCTTAACCATTACATAAGAATCTAGAAGTTTTTGCCCTTCCTTTTCAAATAGGTGACATTATTTTAATTCTCTTCCATTATAACGCCTCAGGACTCGTTTACTCTCAAAGTTAATAATCAACAAAATATCGAACAAATGTTTAAACAGTTTAATTATCTTAAGCGTATTTAAATGGTATTGCCGACTTGAGTTCTAAAGTATGAAGATTTGAAGTTTATTGGATCATTATTGAATTAAGTTGTCCTGGGCAAAGAACAACTAATAAGATAAAATCAAAAAAGCCAAGCTCCTTAAAAAAGACTTTTTTGGTATTAAAAGATAACTAATTTATCAATTGCTAATATGTGAGAAACAAGACTTACGAACAATGACATATAAGAGGGCCGTCAACAGGTTTTTGAAGTTTTCGAACCATTTTTACAAATTCAAGCAGTTCAAAAGAAGATTTTGGAACACCATGATCTGGCCAAGCTGTATATTGAAAATGGTGCACTGTACGAATTTCGCCCTAAAGTACAAATATTATTTTAAAAACTCTTTAATTTTCATTTTTGCAATATGATTATGAGATTTCATAAGATAGTGATTTTCACATTTAAAATGAACATATTTCGATACAATACTGAATAAAAATTTTATACTTATAACAACTTCTTGTAATTAATTGTCATTAATTTAATTCTCAGATAAAAATCGTGCAGAAAAAAAATCAGAATACAAAATACAATTTTAATCACTTGCCCATATTCTATATTCACTGAACTTCACAAAAAAAAATAAATAAATAAACTTAATTTTGAGAATTTGGCAAATGTGAAATTTGATTTAAAGGGATCCTGAGTCTAATTTTACATATTTGGCCTAGAATGAAGTCGTTCTGAAATACAGTACTATCCTTTATATTTTTTAAAAATTTTTTTTTTTTTTTTTTTACTGACGTCCTCTATGGAAATTTTGAAAAGGATCATAGATTCAGTCTTGAGAAACTGACAAAAACTGTAGAACTTTAGTTAAAAGTGTCCTTAAATGGGCCAATGCTCGACAAAAATAACCTTAAATAAATATGTCAAATGATTTTTAAAAAGATTCAAAGGATTCAGAGAATCAATCTGTAAAAAATAACAGAAATGTGAAATTTTGCAAAAATAAAATAAAAACAATTTTAGAGCTCCATCGTTTAGACTTAAAGAATACCCTCTATCTGAATGATAATTTCAAGTTATAGAAAGCTGATGTTTACCTCGTATTCGATTGTGAATTCTCTTTCAGTCCATTGTGGATATATGTACTCGTTGACCCTACCAACAGTGACGTCACCATACTTTATTGGTTCGTTGGTAGGCCAGTATTGATGACATTTCACCTACACACAAAATAAATCCATATAAATTACAAAAACTGTTGTAGAGAAAAACCAGAAGTAAATCTTGCATTTAAGGTACAACCTGAGTTACAAAATAACCTCCATTTGCACTAACTAGTTCATAGCATTTCCATCATTGGAAAATGTTCTTTTATCTATGTACACCAGAAAAAAAAATTAAAAGCTGTTTTAATGCAGATGTCCCGATTGATTGATGTAATCGAGAATTGTTCTTTTTTTTCCCTTAAAATACAAATAAAAATATTAAAAATTGTAAGGCTTGCTTTACACTACCTCATTATTTTTTTTATGCATAGCTAAGCGTAACTTCTCGAAGAACATCAAAAAATGTTATCTTGAGCCATATTTGACACAATTAAGGGCCTGGGCTACGAGCCGGATAAAATACAGAATTACTGCAAAATCAAAAAAAAAGTTTAAAAATATCCTTTCTAAATAAATTTGACGTGTTTTGGGATTGAGACAATTTTCCTCGAGAAAAGTCAAAAAATATTTTTTTTGAACCAGTTGAAATGTTTTGTAGCTTGGAGACTAGGATGGCCATATATTTTTTGAACCAGTTGAAATGTTTTGTAGCTTGGAGACTAGGATGGCCATATTAGAACATTCATAAGGGGCAAGTAAAATGGAGTAAGTAAGTAAAGTGACCATATTTGAAAAATAGGGTCCAGTAAAGGAACTTTAATCTAAAATTTTCACTTTTCTAACATTATTATTATGACCTAATAAAAAGATTTCCAAATAATAAACGGTTACAAAGAAAAAGGGCTAAACAGACAAATGAACAGACAGACAAAAATAGTTAAATCCATAGTATTTTGTAAAATATTCTGGGAGATCAATTATGAATTTCTAACAATTTTGCCATTATAAATATTTCTGCTATGTTCAGATGGAAATAACTTTATGTGCAGTTGCTTTAATAAATACAACTATTTGAATGAGAATTCATTACAAAAAAGACCAAAAAAAATTTTTGGACATAAAAATTTATAAAGAAAGAAAATTATTGAATTTTAAAGTCAATAAACCATTACTGCTATTCTGAAGCAAATGACTTCCAACAAAGTGAATTTAATACTCTATGTTTGTAAGATACCTACAATCCCTTATTTTTTCATACCATTTTTATTAACAGCAACCATATTTGCGTAATTTTCAAGTCAAGGACTTAATGAAAATTCCATAACCTCTTCAGAAAAGCCTACTACTGTATAGAAACACATTTTTGTTAATTGAAGAGCCTGAAGATTGTGATTTAAAAAAGAAAAAGAAATATGCGCATTTTGATTTTAAAAGTTTCAAACGTTTTTTTTTTCATATTTGTGATGTATTTTTGAAAAGTATTCTAGGTATCTAAAAATCTTATTTTGATGACTGAGACAATAGGATCCATGGTTTTTGATCTTAAATAAATAATATCAGCTTGAATAATTTTTTCGGCTGTTATTATACAACGAGAATCTACTACAGTGTTGATAAAATATTTATCTAACAAAAATATAATACACATTAATTATTCATTCACAAAAACATTAATGACGTCACTCTCAATCTTTGTTTCAAAAAATGAATATTATCCACTTATGATCACCAGAGCAAAATCCCAACCATTTAGGAATAGACTCTTGTATGACTAATTTAAAACCATGCACAAAAATCTAAATAGAGTATGAATGACCTTAGCTTTCATAAGGGCTGAGACTAAAATTTAAAAAAATTCCCAAATATGGGAAACAACCTATGCAGAGCATACTTACTCGACCCCTTTCCATGTATTGAGTTACCATGACAATGATTCGTGAGTTTTGTTCCCAGGTCATTCTCCAAAAATCATCAGCCGTGCTGGGTAACGGACCTTGAGTTGCGATATATGCTCGAAAGTGTTTGTAACCCTACAAAGCAGTTTAAGAGATTTAAGCAGACTACCATCAATTAATTTTAATTTATATTTTTGTTACTCACTCAGGTTATTTGAGATTTAAAGTCTTACAGAATAATTATTTTTCAACATACTCTGTACATTTTTAATGTGTGACTCTGTTGCTAATTGATCTTTGTTTTTACAGTTAATAAAAAGTTAATAGAAGGACAGCTGTTCACTTGGTGCAAACTGAAGGTTCTTATAGGTTGTATCACTCTCTAGCACAAATATTTTAAATCTCCATTAGTCAAAATGCAATATATTAACAAATTTTTCAGATTTCTAAGTTACAACAGCTCAATATCTTTTTCTCTGGATAAATATTAAATAGGTATTAAATCCTTTCAGAAAAATAAGCGCTCATACTTATTCCAACTTATACAAAATAGTTACAAATAACTTACATGTATATAATTTGCATTGATGTAGTCCGAACCAGGTTCATCGTCTATGCTAGTCAATTTAACACGTGTGTAGTCGTCTAAAAATGAAGAAAATAAAAGTATATTAAGTGGAAAAGATTTTTACCTAAGAAATTAAGTTTACAATATTGGTAACAAATTTTGTGGCGCATTAACTCGCTAATTTAATTGAGATTAAAAATTACAGATTTATTTACACAAAAGATGAAATCATAAGAAAGTATCGACCAAAATCTTTTATATTTTACATAAATTTTATATTTTTTTGCAATATACAAGTAATACATGAAAAACCTTTGGAGGGATATTTGGTGAATAACTCATCAATGAGTGAAATCTTACAAATTTTATAATTCTTTAGGAGGTATTTGGTATGCCAACTACCAAATACCTCATTCTGGACACTATCCCATTTTGAAAAACAACATTCAATCCTCTAACGTACATTGCCATACCCTTGTTTTATTAGTAAAAGCACTTACATGCTAAAATGTTAACATATCTGTTTTTTCCCCTGTTTTCAGGCATATCAGCTACCTCATGACGTTCAAATTTACCAACATCTCTCATCGACTAAATAGCAAAATAAAATTTAAGACAAGAAGATAAAATTTGTAATTTTATCACAAGACGATTACAGAGATGACCTTAAAAATCAATCAAAAGTTTGAAAGTGGTAACTTAAAAGAGGTTTGGGTATTTTAAAGAGGTTTGGGTATGAGGTTTGCATATTTTTAAAGAGATTTGGTATGAGCTTTATATAATTTTCTTTCATAATCTACTATAACTATAATTATATGATCAGAAACTTTTTGAGAAAGATCAAAATGTTTTTTTAGAATACACATTGCTGGTATCAAAATTATAAAATTTGTTCATTTTTTGTAAGGAATTTCAGTGTAATCAAGGGTTAAATTATCTAAAATGTATATCATAAACCTAAATATAAAAAGTAATATTATACCAAAAGAGTATGGCAAAAATATTCAAAGCACAGAGTATAAAGCCAAAATTTTTTTTATTTAACTCTGCTTTGTGTTGACAAAATAAATTGTGATTCACTGTTATTTTTTTTTTTTTTTACCATAGACTCAAAACATCCAAAAATGTATGTAAAATTAATGCATTAACTTTAGCTTTTTTTGCAGCATTGAGAATTATTCTTATGTTGTGAAAACCACTAAAACTAACTTCATTAAGATTTTATCGATGCCTGAAATAATGGAACAAACATTTTCATCTGGATTTTAACCCAAATGATTTACCAAATAAGGTTAAAATTAAACAAATTTTTTTTTAATGAAACAATTCTAACAGCAATAGTAAATTTTGTGGTTATGATAAGCATCACGTGTTAAATTTTATACATTCACTCAGATTATTTTCTTGTTGAGACTTAGCAATATTTTTTTCACCAGTAATAATATTCACCTCAAATTCTTCAGCAAATCTATAATCACTATCTGATGCACTACGGTCAACCCACGCTTTAAAATCTCTGATTGAAACAGGTCTAAGAAACATACAAATGCATACAAATTGCATATTGCTTACTATTATTTGACTTACTCCTTTTAAAAAATTTCATATTGCCCACTTGTTTCATTAAAATTATACTTTTGAAAAAAATAATTTATAGTTCTATTTATTTATAGAACTATTTTCTAGAAATCTTCAGGAAGGTTAATGAAATTTAGAGAAGCAAATATTACTATTTGTAAATGTGCATTATGAAATAAAAACAAATTTTGTAAGGGATTTAAAACCATGACCTAGCAGGGCAATCTACCGATCCTGTCTACAATCTTGAATTAAATTTAGTGAAATTACATATCGACAAAATATGTATAATTTAAACTCATACCCACAAAATTTATAGCATTAACACTAAAAGGGCTATGACACAGCATTTCTCTCTAGAACTGACAGGATGAATACTTACGAAAAGGCTTATGCTCATAAAATTACAAAATATTATGAAAAAGGCCAGTGCTACTAAATGCATATGTGTCCTGTGAAATGACACAAGACTATTACATGCCTAATATAACAGCAATAACATTTCTCAACATCATCCAAAATCTAAGCATATTCAGAGTATAATTTTTTGAGAAAATACAAAAAAAAAAAACAGTATTTTGTTGTTTTTGGGTCATAAGTTTGAAAACGAGAATTTTTTTCAGGTGGGTCAAAAGATCCCTCGTATTATCTTCAAACTTCATGCAAGAAAATAAAAAATCAAGTTGCAGAAAAGTAGAAAAAGTCTGTAATATTTGGGTCCAATTGCACTTTCAGTCTAACGAGATTTTTTTTGGGAAAAGAAAAATCAACACTTTCCAGACATCTAGAAAAATCAATAAATTGATTCTGAGAATAACTGTAACTGACACATCCATAAAGAAATGAACAGGAGTAATTTTATAATACTAATAATAACTACTATTCCTAGCTAATGGATAATGTGGGTGAGTCCAAAAAATCCCTCAAATAGTTTTATGAAATCTATAGGCTTATATCTTAAAACACAAATTTATGATTTTTTAGATTATCTAATATATTTAAAATTAGAAATTAAAAAATACCTTGTCATTCCCTTGATTGATTTCTTTCTCTCAATTAATATATCAGGACGAGGCTTTTGTGAGGACTTCTTCTGACATGGCGACATTAGTGATGAGCAAATATCTTCAGAATTTTTACCACATGTACTAGCACGGCCTCTACGAAGATAAGGGGGAGGTTGTAAGAAGTATTTAGCATATTTGCTATGGAAACGGTTCATAGTACTTAAAGTAAGCTTAATAATTGTCTCTTTGAACGTCATATCAGTATTTAGTTTTTCACGAATACGTTCATTATATAACTCTCTAAGTTCTCTATTGAACAGAACATTGTTCTCATCAATAATCTCACTATCTTGAGTTAAATTTGTTACCATCATGATTATCTTTTCAATTATTTGATATTTTCCTTAAAATATCATACTTGGAATATTTAAAATACCATACATGGAATATTTAAAATACCACACATGGAATATTTAAAATACCACACATGGAATATTTGAGTCAGTAAACTTTCAAGATTTTCGAAACTATTAGGAAAAGTCTATAAAGCTAAAGTCAAACATTTGTTTGTAAGGTATCTATAATCTTTTTATATAACTCCAAAAAACCAACAACTATGAAGAACAATAGTCTAGCAAAATATGCAGACAGGCTTTGTAGTTCTATCATTTATGCTTCATGTAATCCTGCTAATTTATATAATCTCAAATTCTAATAAATGATGATTTCAAAACAATATAAATATCCCACTAATTCCTAATTCTAAGAAATTAAAAAATGTCAAGGCAACCTTAATCCTTATATACAAACAAATATTAATTTATGGAAACTAGCTTATAAAGAATTATCATAAAGCCTCATGTCAAACACCCACACCAATCATTTCTAAAAAATATTTTAAAACCATTATTTAGCTTTCTCAAACCATTTGAACATAATAAATTATTAAATACAACGTAAACTATACAATTAATATTTAAACTCCAGCTTCAATGAGGGCTAACAAAACAGTTTTATTCACAATCTTCCATGACTCATAATAATATAGAAAGACAAAACTCTCGCTTAAATAAAAATCTCAATACAATATATAAAGAAACTAGCTATTTAAAAGGAATATATTAATAAGTATTTCCCATATTTTATTTTAAAAACTAGGAATCAAATAACAAATAATAAAAGCATTTCTTTAAATATAATTTCAACCATTCTGGTGCAGACAATCAGCCATTTCATCCATACAATCCATACAATCAGCCATAAAATTTGCAACATACACCAATGGCTCAGCTGTTAACCACAAATTTAAATAACTTCTTGAGGCAACGTAATTGTAATTATAAATTGATTGGCTAGAAATTGCTTTACGAACAAATTGTTCACAATTAATTTTCACGAATAATTATGTTAAAATTTAATAAAAATTGGGAAAAAAAAAACAGTTTAAAAAGAAGAGAGCTTAATGCTTTGCAACGCGCCAAGTAGACTGATATGGCTACACTTGAACAACAAATTTGCAGTTGCAGATTATTTATTATTTATTTTAGTAAAACATTTTTAAAAGATGAGAATTAATTCATAAGACCACTTTCATCTTTAAAAACAAACGAAGACAAGACAAACGTGATCAATCTACACTCCATACTAATAACAAAATTAAACATAAAATCAATACAAATTTATAAAACTTTCCGAAGGACAGGTATAATTTGTTGGATGATTCATATAACCAAAGAATAAATCAAACAAAACCACATGTAAAGAAATCACATTAGTTTAAATAGACCTTTTTATTTTAAAATAGAAGGTATTAAAACAAAAAATGCAAATTAAAAGTTATTATGTGATTATAAACATAACTATATATAAGATTTATCTGTAAAGTATTGAAAAATATTTAGTAGGTTGATTGAATCCTTTTTTTTTTTTGTTTTTTTTTTTTGTTTTATTTTTGTTTCATCATAAAAATATTGAAATATATCCAATGGATGGCTAGTTGCTGGCCTCTTTTATTAATACATGTTATTATATATTATATTATATTATATATTATATATACATAACCATATACTTTCAAAGTACTGATGAGAAATTAAAACAATGTGTATTGAAAATCAAGAAGGGGTCTAGAACAAGTTTCTATACACCTGTCATGTAATTTTTAGGAAAAAAATAAATTTTTATTTTTTTCTTGCCTCTCCAATATGAGATCAGCTTATAAATAAGATTTGGAAACTTTTTTTGTATTAAAAAAACAAACAGAATTTATTTGTAGTGGTAAAAAATTCTACATTTCATAAATATTACTTTATTTTAAAATGATATCCACAATTTTTCTTAAATAAGCATCTTAGAATTTTGGTCACATCTCAGTTGCTTATTTTTTAGCTAATATCTAGATCATTTATTAGATCAAGTTGTTTAAGGGTTGCTTAATTTTACTGTACAAATTTTCATAATGTAAGAAGAGAAAATAAGAAGTCATATTTTTGGTAAAAGAAAATTCTTGGAAGTAAACTGAAGTACAAAGAATGTGTAATACCAAGAAGTAAAAAACTGTGCATTAAAGCAATGCTTCGAAAATGTTTCTATGTTCAAAGGCTTCAATTTCTACATCTTCCTCGTCTGATTCTGGTAGGACATTGTCAGGAGCATCCCTTACATAGTCTGGTAAAAGAGCCTCTACTACCTCATTTAGATTGCCAACTTATATTCATATTTATTCTATTTTCATTCACCAATACAAAAACGAAACAAACGTGTTTGAATCTGTTTAAATGCATAATGTTAAAGTAAAACAAGTTAAGTGATGTAACAAAGAAGTCATTGCAGTGTTTATTTTTAAATTTCTTGTTATTTTTTTTCCTTAAAAAGTAACTTAAGTTATGTATGCAACAAAGAAATTATATTTTAGTTTTCTTTTCTTCCAGTTTTATTCCATTTGTTTTCAAAGTGCGTCTCTTTTTTAACGCCAAATAAAATTTCTGTGTTGCTTATACTTATATTTGCACAGAACTTAATTCACTTAATTATTTTTCAAACCTAGTTCAGTTGCTTATAAAAAAAAATCTTGTATGCTTGAAAAAAAGAAGCAAATTTCATCTAAAAAATGCCATTCATATAATATAAAACTTAAAATAGTTCCATGAACAAAACTTTCCAATTAATTTTTATATTTCATTGTCTAAAAACGAATATGCAAATCATTCATAACACAAAAAAAAAAGAAAAAAGACCAACTCTTTAAAATTCTTAAAAAGAGTGTACTTACACAAGCCAAAATATCATGTTTAATATCAATTCAATGGAAGATTTCTATTTGATAAGAAAGCACAAGGTTTATTATTATACATTAGAAGGAATATAAAAGGACATTTGTTAATATTTGAGAAAGTAGCACCTGTTTGTAGTGTTAAAAACCAACAAAAAGATTAAGAGAAAGGTTTAAACTTTATA
Organism: Euphysa ruthae; assembly: GCA_035046665.1. Lineage (NCBI taxonomy): Eukaryota > Metazoa > Cnidaria > Hydrozoa > Anthoathecata > Corymorphidae > Euphysa > Euphysa ruthae. Next base: position 10,324 of record JAUZNK010096500.1, read on the forward strand.
ATATTGTAGGAAATGTATAGGGTTTTATGAAAACTTAACAAAATCTTAGGAACACCATTAAATTTTCGAGAGCACAACAGTATTATGTCACTTAACCAGAAAAACAGCACGTTTTGAAATATATATTATATCAATGATCATTTTTGTAGTCAAAGTTTCTTTGAACTAAAAGCAATAACTCAATTATTCATAATAAGTATGAAGACATCAAAATCAGAAAAAACGTTTTTTTTTTATAAGGAATCATAAAACCAAGCTTCAGCTTTTACCTATAGCATTTTAGCGTAAAATTTCTTGAAACGGTTTTTTATCTATTGCATGGAAATAATTTAATCTTATACACTGTGATACTGACACCATTAACACTGTGTATACACTGTGATTTTGATATCTTTAACACTGTGTATACACTGTGATACTGACACCATTAATAGTGTGTATACACTGTGATACTGACATCATTAACACTGTGTATTATAGTTATATAATAAGATAAAATATTATATCTTTTTTTTTTTCAGTAAATCTGCCCTTTAGCTTTAAACTCTTCCATGTGTTGGAAAACTTTGAGCTACAGGTTCATAAAATAACTATATCCAGAATCCAGTGTCCAAAGTTGTTATAATGGCAGCTTTTAAAAAATAAAAGTTGCTTAAGAATCATTAAACAATATAGCGGTCACTTAGAAATGAATAAAATGAGATGAGAATGGTTGGAGGGATCTTTATCAGCAGCTTGAGAGACAGGTCCAAATGAAGAAGCAAGCTGGGTATTCATAGTTTTAAAGATATTGTTCGAACTAGGAGGTTGAGTTGGTTGGTAGAAAATGGAAGAAAATAACTAAGTAAGAACATGACAAGAAGTAATATGGACATTTTCACACAAAAGAATTTGGGTTTAGACCTAAAACAATCTAAATCAGGTTGGAAGACGACCGGTTGTATACCCTATCCAACACATGCTAGCATGGAAAACCGACGTTAAACCGAGAATGATAATGATGGCCGATTAAATACACTTCAAAATAGCGTTAAAGCTAAGTTAGAAAAAAAAAAAAAAGAGTTCAAATATCCATGTGAAATATTTTCAAAATTTCTCCCTTTTTCAATTTATTTCTTCATAATGATTTAAAACATAGATGTCAAATTTATAATTTCTATGTGGTTCTTACCAAAACGTGCAGATCTCAAATTTAAAACTTTAAATTTGCAAATTGGCATATTGACTTACTTAGTAAAGCATATATAAAATTTGTCTGGTTTACTGGGGAAGGTAGAAAAACATTTATAAAACTTTGATAGTGGCTCTAAAATTTCCATCCATGAGACAGTTTTATTTTTTCCTAAGATAAAAGTCTGTTATTTAAAAATTGGCCACCTAGGAACACCCCAGATAAGCAAAAAGCACATAATTACAGGGATTGTTTCAAAACGACAAAACTGGCTTAAATACACTGAAATTTTCCAAGCAAAACTAATCAATCCAACTTTCTCTATGTAAATCTAATTGACACAATAACAATTTTTTTTATAACTATTTATATTTCAATAAAAGGAAACCATGGTAATGTATAAAAATATATGTTTTGATGATTCAATACAAAGCAAATATCAAACATAAAACATTCCGAAAAAACAGTTCTGAATTGATATTGTGTGGATACCAACACAAACATTTGTAAAGCATAAAATGCTATCCAAACTAACTGTATACAAGGTTACAAATACCTTTCCAGCATTTTCTGCTATTTATACTAAATAAAATTTACTACTTTATATACTGAAATATATCTTTAAAGTATGATATAATAATACCTAAAGATTAGGCAGATATATA